>JAHLJT010009436.1:190577750-190834443 GCA_031308135.1 Acheta domesticus | reverse complement strand
CAGGTCACACTCAGTTTTCAACGTTATTGGCATTAAGTAAATAAGATAGAACTTGATTAATGGCAAAAAATAGGAGTGAATATTTAAAGAATGTTTTATTATAATATTTTCCATAAGCTTTTATTGTTAATTATTTTGTGTAATATTTTTTGAAAGAAAAACAGTACTAGCAATAATATTTAGTAATTAGAAAAGAACATTATAGTGACTTACTCTGAGCTGGAAACTGGGCTGATGATGTGCACAGAATTTGTGACCCTGTACACAAGGCAAATTTGATGAATGCCTCCTAGATTATTGCTAACCTTTTTGGCAAACATACCACACTGTCCTTGGACAGAGGAACTAGTTCAACACTGAAAAACACACAAATCAAACATAGGAGATTTAGACACGGGAAACAAAATTCATACATTTGAATATGTGGATAAAATTTAGGTGCTGAGAATGAAAGGCATTAAGAAAAGGGAATGAAATTTAAAAACCAAAATGCAAAGAGATCCATTCTTGGTTTATAATTGAACTTTCATATAAGAAAATTCAACACCAAGTATACCCAAAAACCATCTGAAGTGTAAAAATTATCTGAATTCAATTAATTTTAATTTCATTAGAATTTATTCTGAATAGCTTGCATGTTACTATCATTTCAACAGCACTATTTCCAACTTTATCAACATTATTGCAGATGAAATACTTTTTCTCAAAGAAATTTGTTATTCATAATTCGACTTTTAAGTAAGGTCAGATGTAGTTTGTTTCTTAATACTGGTAATTTGAGTGGAATAGGATCAATTTTCAAAAAAGTATTTTTGAAATTTTTTTGAATTGCTCTGGTCGACCGAAGTTCCACTGGAAATTACCTATGATTTTCTCATGAATGTGTTACATTTTTTTCTTTAAACTCCTGTATAGAGTTAAGAGCACTGAATCACAATACATAAACTATTTTGATTAAACTTTTCTTTTTCTTGCACATACTTAATTTCAGTTCTCAACGCATTCAATGAAGTTAAATAATAAATATTGAGAAACTGTGCATCGAGAAAAATGTAAGCATTTTTAATTACGTAACACTAGTAATAAACAAAATAGCTCTTATAATCACTTTACTTGTAACATTTCTTAACACAAATGCCAAACAATAACAAACACGCGTTTCAAAAGTATTGTTTTATAAATCCCATAATATTAATTACATTTCTTTCCATAAAAGGATGGTTTGAAATGCGACAATCTTTTTTTCTTTTTTTCTTCTTCTTCTGAATTTAGGTGCTAATATTAGGAATTGGAACCTAGTCATGCAATATTCCGGGTTTTTTTTTAAAACTTCACGAACAGTTTTTAACTTTTACGTACGCGTATACAGAGTCCATACTAGTATAGAGAAAGTTATGTAAAGCTGCGGAAAATCTATTTCGAGATTACAATGGAAATACGTTTTGGGGTCCCCTGATACTGAAAAAAGAGTTTTTTTCAAAATATTTCTCTGCCATTCTTCAGTAAAACCACTAGCGCCTATACCGCGATTTCTCCAACTTGCCTCTCAAGGCCACCCAAGGCCCATCTTCGCGATGGAATATGACACGGCAATTCGCGTCTTTCTCGTCTTGCCGGTAGAAGTTCGCATGATTCTAAGCACTGCTTGATACGGTCGCGATCCTCCGAACCTAGTGGAACGACTGAGAAAGATGCAAAAATACCGTGAAGTATTCCATTGCGAAGATGGGATTTGAGTGGCAAGTTAGAAAAATCGCAGAATAAACGAAAATATACGATTTCTTCCACAATGGATATTCCCCGGTCGATCTGGCTCGACTCGAGGCGCTGCGATTGTGAAAACATTGCTTCAAAATTCGGGGCTACTTTGGAACCATAAGCCCCCCCCCCGAAAATTCTGAAATTTTTCTCAAAAACGGCTACAAAATTTTTCTTTAAATTTCTTGAAAGAAATTGAAGATAGAGATTTTTCTTTCGAACGAAACTTGTTTTCATAATTCTTTCACTAAGGTCATGTACATTTTTTTTCAAATTTTATAGTTTTCGCGTAATATGTGCAATTACAAAAAAAAAAAAGATTTTCTCAAACTGTTCCACAAATAGTCAATTTTTTTCTTTAAATTTCTTGCAAGAATAAAGTAAATACACTTATAAATGTGACACAGGGCCGATTTTCATAAAAAAGAAGAAGAAAGAAAAAAAAAGCGAATTTTCGGCAGAAAAAAATTCATTGCCGGGCCTGATAACGGAATAGTGGATAAAACCAGTTGCTAATTAAGAAAAACTACTCTAATACGTGGTGTAGCCAGAAACCCTGTTTTTGGTGAGTCCCTGATACAGCAAAACTAATTAAAAGCAAAGATGCGTGCAAAGCGTCCGTCCGTGAACCACTACCAGCGTCTAAAACCATGCCTAGGATTTTTTTCAAATTGAAGAAATCTTTCGATCTGGCTCGAGTCGAAACTTCAAGATTTTGAAAAATATTCTATAAATTTGGGGTACTTTACATGAAGCCTACCGGAATTTTCAAAATTTTCTCAAAAACTGCTCCAATTTTTTCTTTAAATTTCTTGTAAGAATAGAGTAAAATACTTATAAATGTGACAGGTCCGATTTTCACAGCTAACTATGAATTCTCGAAAATTGCTTAAGTTTCTCGAAAACTCAACAGTTTCTGTGAAAACTAGTTCAAAATTCTGCATTTTCATCAACGCTCAAATGCCATTTCTCATAAATGACTCCAAATTTTTACTTTAAACTTTTGAAGGGATAGTGTTAATTGCAGTCTAAAATGAAGTAAGTTCATTTTGGAGTATCTTTTTTGTTTTTCAAAAATTACACAAATGTTTTTAAAAGATTTCTCACACTGTTAATTTGCACATTTCCAGCAATTTGTAAACACTATTGTATTTGTAAGTTAATGTACTTCAAATACAATTTTTCAGATCTCGAACTTTTCTATGAAAAAAAGCTGCAAAGCTCTAGCCAGTACGGGTTTCTGGTCTTAGTTTACAATTCAACTCAGATTTTCCCACATATTTGGATGTAGGAAATATTATTTTTCAAAATGAGGGCAAAAATATCCACATGATAAGTACTTATAGCGAAAAAACCTTTTTTCGTGTTTAAAATTAAGAAAATAATCATTTATGGCATTTATTTTATGTCTTTGCCTCTGATATGGACTTTGCCATACAAATTGGTTAAAAAATTGACTATAGATGCCTTTCAGTTCATAAAAGTAATAAATTGATTAAAATCCTTTTTCTCTATAAAAAAAATGTAATCCAAAACTTTATTTTTTTTAATAAAAAATCACCTAATTGATAAACTAGGAGTTTCAGATAGTGCTACATACGAACTATTGAAAATTTCATATGCTTTTGAGTGCTCCAACTGGCAAATGTCTAGGATTTTGATTTATGACCTGGAGGGCCGACTTTGTAACTGCATTTTACCTGGAGGGCCGACTTTGTAACTATGCTTTTTACAATTACGATCTTAAATAATATGCTTTAATACGTTTATAAAATATGTAATATGCTTGTGAAGTCAGTGCTAATAAATAAAACAGTGGCTATCGCACAAGAAGCTTGGGAATTATGAATTGGACAAAGTAGCTGAGAAAGTCAATGGTCGAGCACCAGCTCTGAGTGTCTCGTAGTTCCATGTCGTTACTAGTTACACTTACAAGTCAATGATTAATTTTAAAACATGTTTTGTTTTCTATCCTATCCAGAATTTGTAATACAACGTACTAAAAATTCCTTTCCATTTCCGCATTAGGCAGTTTCTGGCTTATCCAGTGTACTTTGCATGGGAAAAATAGTCCGTTCTCAGATTTTGTTCCGGTGAAAGCCGTTTCTGCTTTACCCAGGTTCTGCCTAAACATTTTTTACTGTATACAAAAAAAACTAAAAAACTAAATACAATGTTTTTTAAAAACAAACAAAACCACAAAAAAATTAAAAAAGATTAGTGAATTCAGCAAAAAGTGATAGCAGTCTAGCCTAAAAAAGTGAAAATTGTCTTTGAGTACGCCTGTTATTTTTAAATATCTCTCATGTAATATTTACTTTACAGGTAGTACATACTTTAATTATATTATTTTTAGAATTTAACGCATTTCTAAACATAAGTACTTCAAATGGCATCTGATGAAGTCTTTGAAAAGTTTTGGATGTAAATGAGCTCAAACTTGCAACATTTTCAAAATGTTTCAAATGACATTTTCTCAAAAGGTTCCATATTTTTCTATCAAAAATATGAAATTACCATTTGAAAAGAGGTTTTGTTTTTCTATGACATTCTGAGAGTACTGTTCCTATTTAATATTAGGGGACAGAAAAAATGATAGAATGAATGTAAGCCATGGATTTTCCCATTCTCTCAATAAAAACAGTGCAGTAAAGAAAACTAAACCATTATATTAATTGAGATGTCCTGCAAATACTTTATTTTTCAATATTTTCCATAAGTTTAACTAGGAGAAATTTCTTCATTTGTGAGTATGATTTTAGATTCAATGTTTTAAGTAAATTTGTTTGCATTGTTGCAGGGGAAACAAATGGTATCAAAGTCATAGGAGATTCATAAATTCACTGTTGCAAAGCATATTTTAAACAAGTATGCTTAAAAAATTCGGTTTTGGTCACAATATTTTTATTTATCAAATCATTATTTATGTTACATACCATAATACCATTCACAAATACTCACAGTAGGATAAGTGAGTCAGCCTAGTACAGGGGCGCCTAAGTATGCAGACTTTTAAGCTATGATTCACACCTGCATAAGGTCAGCTCTGATCCACAGGGAGGGGAATGAAGGAAATTTTGCCCCTAAAATTTTTCTGTAACAATTAATTTTAACTTGTCATGAAACTTTCAAGCAGAACATATTTTTGGATAGTAATTAAATGAATAATATTGTATTGCAATATGAGATGAGAATAGCTTTGCAATGTTTTACAAAATGTGTAATGACACATTCCACCAAAACATTTTTAATTTCCCCTCCCAAAATTTGTCTCTGGATGCTGCCCCTGATACGGCACAAGTGTTTTCATTTATATTTGTGGTGTCTGTGTGTGGTGTGTGTGGTGTGTGTGTGGGGGGGGGGGGAGCAGCATTCCCAATCCCTCATTTATCTCATCAATAACCCTAATCCTTCTATATTCTCTAGGCATGTGCAATAAATATGTGAGAAGTGCACACCCTTGGTCTGTGTGTTATTGAGAAACTGGATCCCTACATGCAGAAAATGAAATAAGCACAGAGATGGTGTGCCACTATCAATCACGGACATTGTACAAAAACAGGATAGATCTAAGATCTCAGTGTTATGTTTGGGGAGCATCAGGGGCCTCTTCACTCAGAATTGTCCCCAAAGAGCTGTAGGTATAGCAGAAGAAACTGGTAGGTCTTTTATGCATTGATATTTGGCAACCAAAAATCTAGCTCAGACTCAAAAGAATAAGAAACAAGCCTCAACTGATAAATAAATCCAGCACCACTACTTCTGAAGTATAACTTGACAATTCATATAAATTGCTTGAAATGTCCAAAATGGTTATTACTTCTGCCTGTTCAATACAAATAATAATAATTAATAATTCTTTTGCAAAATAACAAAGTATTATTTTAATCAGGGTGGCCATCATTGAAACAAATTTTCCTGACTTTTATCCAGATTTCCACAACATTTTTAACATTTTTTCACCAATAAGATTTGCAGAGAATTTCCCACTTTTTAAGAAACATTAAATCAAGCTTGACATAGATGTCATCTCTCTGATGTCACTATGATAAAGTTACAAATAAATAAAAGTCAACAAACCGAACTGAGCAAAAAAATAAAGCTGTACTATTGTTTTTTAATGAATAATACCATTTCAAAATTTTCCCTAACTTCTAATTATTTTCATCAAATTCTCCAACTCTTCCTGGGCAATGAATGCCCGAAGTTTTCCAAGTTGCCACCCCGTTAACTGAACATTTGGTAAGTGTTTTGTTTTAGAAGTTGCAAACAATGAGTATGATATGAAGGACATAGAAAATGCTTTTGTAAAATAAAACTAAAATTTTCAAAACTAATTTTTTTAAATTCTAATTTTAAAACCAAATTTTTAGAAAATTGTGTAATGGAGAATATACAGGATGTCTGGGGAGGAAACGTGAAACTTTGAAAATAAGCTCTTAAGAAAATTCTAAGCATATTTTGTCTAATAAACTACGTGGATATTCCGAATGTTGAGCTGCAATGAGCACTAAAAGTTGTGTTGAAAAATTATTTATAGGGAGCAAAATTTGAATTATAGAGCATAGAAACACTCCGAAACATGTAAATTGTTTATTATTTACAAAGGAAATGAATATATTTGTTCAGAAAGAAAATTAAGCGAAAAATAAAAATTCACCTAATTTACATATTTCAACTGCTTTTTTCTTTCTCAACTTAATTTTCTGTCTGAGCAAATATAATTCATTTCTTTTGTAAGTAATAAACAATTTACATGTTTCTGGAGTGTTTCTACGCTTCCATAATGCAAATTTTTGCCTATAAACAGTTTTTTCAAACCAACTTTTGAGTGTTCATTGCGGCTCAACATTCGGAATATCCATGTAGTTTATTAGACAAAATATGCTTAGAATTGTCTTCAGAGCTTCTTTTCAGTTTTGACGTTTCCTCCAGGACACCTGTATATTTCTAACCTTTTAGTTCACATGAGAGGCAATATTCCTTCAGTATTTCAGCCCAGTGGTCTGAACAGGATAGTTTCTCACCTGAATGTCAGAGGTGTAGCAGCTTAACACTAATTTACTGAGCATGACAAGCTGAACCGCGCGTTTCAAAATTATTGAGCCTTGGCCTAAGCAAACCAAAGGAGATGATGACAGAAATGGGTCTTGAGGAGCTATATAAATGGTCATGTGCTGTTGTGACATTTTGTGCAATAGTGTGCATAGCTTCAAAAGCAAAATAAGAGGATAGACTGCTTAAATACACCTGGGGGCAGCACCCTACACACAGAAGAAGAAACCTAAAAAGAATAAGAAATCTAAAAAGAAGAAAAAGAGGCTTACTCGTGAATAATCTCATTTATTTCATCTGTTTAGAAGTTTGTATGCATGTGTATGTTAGGTATGTATTTTTTTCCTTAGGCAAACATGAAAAACATTAAATTTCCAAATGTGTTCTTAAAACTACATTTGTTTTATAGGAGACCCATTTTATTTATCAAAATACTGAAAAACAAGTAATGGAAAAAAAAGAAAAGTGGAACTTGAAAAGAAAGGTGATGTTCATAAGTGACCTTTATAAATAAACATTTTTTCCATTTGCAATTTGGTAACTGTTCGGAATTTCGGGTTTGCATTGCATTTGCACACAACTTGCACAAATTTATTTACTATATTTAATTTAATTTCTAATAATTAAATGGTGTCAGACAGATACACTTTTACTCTCTCATTTCAGTAACACACATTTGTTATTATGGCACTTTACCAGTAAGGTAAAATGAAATGTAGTGCAATAAAATACATTGAAAATAGTGCAATATTTCATTCACTGTATTATATAATATTATTTGAAGAGTCATTCTCTGAGGTGAGAAAAGTCATACCTCCTACCGTTGAGTTTATACTCAAGCTGTCTAAGGCTTTGATTCTTGATAAACTGAAAGTTATTATTAACCCCTTTCTGTCAGATGGACAATTTGGTTTTATGCAAGGGAGAAATGTAAGGTCTAACCTTACATATTATTGTTGCAACATTCTTAATGCAATGGAAGATTCTTTCCAAATTGATAGTGTGAACACTGATTTCAGCAAGATTTTTGATTCGGTGAACCTATCTATTCTACTCCATAAACTTCAACTTTTTGGTATTTGTTGACCTTTTTATGAATGATTCAATCAATATCTGACTGAGGGTGTACAATGTCACGATTTGGAATGTTGTCGCGAATCTCATCACTGTTCATTCTCGAGTTTCTCAGGTTTCGCACTTGGGTTTTTGTTCTTTTTATGTTCATCAATGACATTTGTCATCTATTTGATTGTGTAAAGTTTCTTATGTTTTGCTGATTTGAAGATATTCAGTGTTATAATTAGATGACACAATTAAGTGTCAGAGTGTGTTAGATAAATATGTTAAATGGTGTGAGGATATTATCTAATTTTAAATCTTGAGAAGTGGAAGTGAATTACATTTTCCAGGAGTAGAAGATTGATTAATGGAGAGTATGCTACTAAGTCTCTTGTTATTGACAGTGTTTTCAATTAGGGACCTTGGTGTGATCCTTTACTCCAAAAACATCTTGGAGTCCAGGAGACCACTTGGAATTTATGGTCAATAAGGCCAATCAGATATTGGGGTTTGTTAAGCGAACTTGCTACGAACTGCACTCTACGGAAATATTGCGCTTTTGTATTTGGTGTTGATAAGACTGATTCTCATGTAGTCTTCAACAGTTTGGTCACCATGTTTGCTAATGCTATTTCTAGAATCAAAACTATACAGCATAAGTACTTTAGAACTGCAGCTTATCATATGGGGGTCAAAGACCCTTTCATAACTCATCAATAGGAGATATCTCTTTGCATCAGAACTTGCCTTCACTAAGATCATATAGGGACTATGTATATGTCTTGTTTTTTATAGAAATTATTGAAAGAGAGTAGTGATTACTCACTTTTACTGAATCTTGGTTAATTTTAAGGTTCCCAATGTACACACTAGGAGAGAGAGGGAAAAAGAAAAAGAAAAAAAAAAAAAAGAGTAGTTTTTTAAGCATTCTTGTACAAAATTGGACAAATTTTCCATAAACAAATAAATAAATATCAGATAGGATCTCCTTTTTGCCCATGATGTGCAGCAATTTGACACGGCATAGACTCAAGTCGTTTGAAGTCCCTTGCAAAAAAAAAAATCAAGCCACATTCCCTCCATTGCATCCAAAGTGTTGCCAGTGCAGAATTTTGTGGCACTGACTGACCTCTTGATTGTGTCCCATAAATTTTTTGATAAGATACATGTTGGGCAATACAGGTAGCCAATCATTCAAATTCCCCGGAATGTTCTTCAAAACCAATCGAGAACAATTGCAACCCCATGACATGGCATGTAGTCATCACAAAAATTCCTTCATTGCTTGGGAACATGAAGTCCATGAATGGTCGCCAAGTAGCTGAACATAACCATTTCCACTCAATGATACCAGTTCTGTTGGATCAGAGGACCCCGTTCACTTCATGTAAAAAAAACAGCCCACACCATTACAGATCAACTACCAGCTTGCACCAGTGCCCCGTTGACAACTTGAGTCCTTAGCTTTGTGGAATCTGTGTCACACTCAAACCTTACCATAAGCTCTTATCAACTGAAATTGGAACTTATCTGACCAAGCACAGTTTTCCTGTCATCTAGGTCATCAATATCGCTATGAGCTCAGGAGAGGCACTGCAAATCAACGTCATGATGCCAGCAAAGGCAGTTGAGTTGGTCTTTTGCTGCCATGGCCCATTAAAGCCAATTTCATTGCTGTCCTAATGGATTCATTTGTTATACATCCCACACTGATTTCTATTGTTATGTCATAATGCTTGTTTGTTTAGCTGTCGTCGGCCAGTGCGTTGTCCATGGTGAGAGGTTATGCCTGAAATAAGGTATTCTTGGCAAATTTTTGACTCTGTGGCTGTCAGAATATTGAATTCCCTCACGATTTCAAAATGGTATGTCCCTTGTGTCTAGCTCCAACTACCATTCCACGCTAAAAATCTGTTAATTCTCGTCATGCGTCCATTATCCTGTCAAACTTTTTCCCAAAGAATCGCTTGAGTATAAATGAAAGCACTGCCAATGCCCTGCCCTTTATATGTGATACTATTGCTATCTGTATAATTGCATATTGCCACCCATGATTTTTGTCATCAAGTGCAGAGTTGGGTAGTATCGAAAATACTTGTATTTAAAATACGTATTTTCGATACTTTTGTAATTTGTATTTTGTATCGAAAATACATAATGAAAACATGTATTTTGTATTTGTATCGAAAATACTTTCTGATAGTATTTTGTATTTTCAAAATACAAAAATACTTTGTATTAATCCGTCACAAACATTCATTGGGCGAGTAAATGGAGAGGGTCCCGCCACGCGGACGAGTGCAACCGGACCTCCGATTACGTTTTTTCCCCCCGTCGGTTCAACCGGAGATAACGGAGGAGCGCTGTAATCACGATGTAGGATATATTTCTTGCAACGTGGCTGTAATCGCGAGCTCCGATTCATTTCTCAGAGAGCAGGCTCCGCGTGTCAGAATCCGTTTGTGTGTGCCTCGTGCCCTGTGGTTGTGCGCAGTATTTTGCTTGCTTGTGCTTGCTGTATTTTTAAGAGCTGATATTTCGTGATGGTATTTTAGGTAAAAATCTACTTTTTCGTGGGTACCTTTGCTAAATGAAGCTTTATATATACATTTTAGGTTCATTTGAACTAAAACCCGTCAATTTATAGCGCCTAAAAGAGCCTATTTCAACATTATGCCTATTTGTGCCTATTCTACGATTAAAACCTAAAATGAGACTAATTTGCCTAATTTTTTTTGTCTATGGCTTCTTTTACTTTTTTCTTCTGTGTCTCTACAGCAGACAAGGGTGATATTAATTTTAAGTTACTTTTAACAACCTAAATTGCATTTCTCCTCTTGTACCTTTTCATCCACCTTTCTTTACATACATATTTTATTTTGCAATTTGTTTGTACACAAACATTTGGCAAAATTACATAAATTTTCTGTAAATTAGTACTTGAGAGTAGTAAAGTCCATTGACCGTGCTCCACTCATGTTACATTATTAATAATAACAAGTTCTTGTATCTCCTTCCTCATTTTTTGCCTGTAAGAGAGTGAGAAATGAATATACCGGACAAGGATCTAGCGATAAAAGTCACCACACCACTACTTCCCGACTTCGTGGAGAAGCTGCCTCCGTTTCTAAGATAAAGCGATTGAATTTCCCCGAAAGCAAAGTGATCTTGACCGATAAGAAACATTCATTTTTCTCTTGAAAACTTGGAGAATTTATTAGTAATTTATTGTGAGACAAAATATTATAGTAATAATTATAACTATTAAACTTGTTCATAAATGTATTATCGCAAAATGTTCAATACTGATTCTACCTAATATTGATTTATGTTCTTATCTTTGAGAAATATAAAAATGGTCAAAAAGTGAGTTTTCTTGAAAGTTTCGAGTTTTATTAGTGCCTATTCTACCATTTAAAAAGCTAACAGATGCTGAAAGTACTATTTGATGCACCTAAAAATGCATATTTTAAAACTAAAACTCTGTATTCATCAGATATCCATATCATTTGTGATGTATGGTCTTACGTTGTCTGAAAGGTATCTTGGTTAATTGCCTATAACCTGCAATATTTTGTTCCAAACTATCACCTTCAAGAACTTATGGTGAGATCTTTAAACTCCAAGTATTCCTTCGGCTCTTAGCATGGATAAGATGCCTTTCAGACTTAAAATATGAAGAAGCATCACAAATGATAGGAGCCGTCCATAAATTATGTAACGCAAATTTCAAGTATTTTCAATACCCCTCCCCCCTTACGTAAAGCAGCGTAACGCTGCCTCAGACCCCCTCCCTCCCCCCTTTTGTGATACGTAATTTATGGATAACCCCATACTCATACCTGAAATGGGTTCAAAATTTCATTTGAAACATTTTTGTAAAAGAATGTTATATATTTTTAATAATAAAATTTTTAATGTGAATTTTGAAAGTGTATATATCGTTTAAAAGAGAAAAAAATAGGATAGACACTATTATGTGTAAAACACCGTTGGTTGTATTTTGTATTTTCTAAAGTATTTTAAAATACTATTTTGTATTTTATCTATACTAAAAATACTCTAAATACTTCTATGAAAGGTATCTAAAATACTTTATGAAAGTATTTTGGTATCTAAAATACTTTCGGCGAAGTATTTTGTATTTGGTATCTGAAATACATTTTTCAAGTATTTTGCCCAACCCTGCCCAAGTGTAAGGTTTCCATGCACTCCGCACATCCACTATCCATCTCTCAAACTTATTCTAGCTCATTACTAGAGACCAGAAAAATATGTAGTATGAAATGTCAAAATATGTACATAAATATGTAATGAAATAGTAAGAATATGTAAAAAATATGTAAAACTGGATATGATATGTAATATTAAAATACTCTAATTATAAAACTAATTTACATAATACGAACATACATTTATAAAAAAATTCCTATAGAAATTTTAAAATCAATGCAAACGTTTCAAAAATCATTTGGAAAGCACAGGTTGAAGTACACTTGCACCATACAACTTTCCCATCAGTAGAAAAACCTTCACAAATTGTTATCTAGGAATGTAGTTTAGCAGACTACACACAATAGAAAGCCATCGAACAAACAGGCGAAATTTAGGACCAGCAAATTATATCACTGCAGCATGGAATATTCTCATCAAAGTGTTACACGACAGCGATTGCCAAAGTTCTTGGAAATCAGGTTAAGGTCGCCAAATGCGGCGTCAATGAGACTTTTCACACCTAAAGGTGAGAATGATTTGTCGCTGATGCACATGCTTCTCTCCACTGAGGTAACTGAGGCACACGCGTCGTCGTACTGTGTGAATATCCAAGGGCATCTTCACGAAGCATACCAAGAGTAGAGTACACAGTAATATGCAGTAATAATGTAGGAAAAAACACTGAACTTTTTAAAAATACTTCATTTCATGAAAATATGTACGAAAATTAATAAAATAAAAAGAAATGTTTTGGGAAATAGCGAAATATGTAAAATACATAATATAGTGCCAAATATGTAAAATATGTAACGAAAAAATTTGATATTGTGCTAGGACATCGGCAATTTGCCAAGAAAAAAATTTGAGAACGGTAAGTAGAAAAATAAAAAACATGTAATTACATAAAAATTCGATCTCTACTCATTACTGTTTAACCATTCACCCTCACTGTGGCCCCTTGCCTGTCAGGTCTTAAACAAGTCGAGCCTGCCTTAGTCCTCACCAACATTCACTGTGGATAAAAAGCCCCTGGGCTCAGGTAAGTCACATTATTTATTAAAAGTTAGTATACCAGGACTCCCGAAGGAAAAAAAACTCTGCGTAGTTAAATAAGGAATAGTTCTTATTTCTAACTAGTGGTGCTAAAACAGCATGTACATTCTAACCCGTATTTTCATGAAAAATTAGGAGAAAAATACTCAAATTTTTGAAAAATGAACATGACATTATTTCAATTAATCTATAAGGAACAGATTTCATGAAAAGAAAAATCTCATCATTAATATTTTAGTAAACTTAAGACTCCAAAAAATTCTGACCTTTTGCAATTTTCAAAATCAGTTTTCAGAGAACATGAGACCTGCACCATTGTCTTGAATGTTCTTCACACTATGCAACAATAAAATTTACTTAAAAACAATGGAGCGCATTTCTTTGAAAATTTGGAAAACATCCCAGGGGCTTCATGTTAAGTACCACACAAAATTAAAATTTCCCTTTCAAATTCCAGGAGCTGTGACATCAGCCAGATTAATTCAGGTGTATCAATTTTGGATAATATTGGCTGAACGGTTTAGCCACTAGTGTTGTTCACAGATAGATGTTTTTTTTAATTTTATTTTATTTTATTTATTATAATAGGCAATCGCCAATTACATATACATAGTATAATAAAGTGTGATTTGAGTCTATAAAAGAAAATTATAGATACTATACAAGTTACAAATTTTGATGATATTTATCATGTAAAATCATTTAGTAATAAAGTTCTCGCTTGATCAATACAATTTTTCGCAATATGGTTGTCGATATTTAACTCATTCATAAGTTTAGACATTCTCCATAGCGGCGCATATAAAAATTGGTTTGTCTTCGTATATGGTACTACAAACGTAATAGGTTCATTTATTCGGAGATTTTTTCGTCGGTACTTTCCATAATAATTTGGCATGAAGATATATACAGTCATTTTATCATCAGCAGATTTAATAAGAACTTCACTTCAACAAATTTTCTATAAGATTTTAATGAGCTAATATTTAGCAACCTGAAACTTGGCTGTAATCATGATTGATTCTAGAGAGGGTAATCCCCAATTTCCATGCTACAAAATTAAAAAATTTATGTTGAATACGTTCTATTTTATGAATATAATTATCATAGATGGGTGACCATATCTGGGATCCGTACATTAGGATTGGTTGAACAAGCGACAAGTATAAGATCCGGAGTGACCACATATTTGAAAAATCAGTTGTCATCCGTTTAATGAATCCCAACATACGATTTGCTTTCAAAATCACTGCATCCATGTGATATGAAAATTTCAATTTAGAATCAAAAAGGATTCCCAAATCTTTCATCAGAGAGACCCGTTCGAGATTTTGCCCATTTATCCCATATGGAAACTGAATATTGTCCCTCTTTCTAGAAAAAGTCATAATTTTACATTTTTGTATATTCAGTTCAAGTTTATTTGCTTAAAACCATAAAAATAGCGAGTTTAAACTAGTTTGTAAATCATGACATTCTGAAATTGTTCTTATTTCGGAATATAACTTCAGATCATCGGCATACATTAGGAATGAAGATGTATTTAATTGAAATTTCAAATCATTTACAAATAAATTAAATAATAAAGAGCACAAATGGGAGCCCTGAGGAACACCAGAGGTAACTATTGTCTCTTGAAATAAATGATTTAAATTTTACATTTTGAACCGTACCAGTCAGATAATTTTTAACCCATTTCAAAAAAGTACCATGTATACCTAAATTATATAGTTTCTTTAATAATATTTTGATTAACGGTATCAAATGCTTTTGAAAAATCTGTATAAATTGTGTCAACTTGTGAATTTAATTCTAATTTTTCTAATGTATAGTGTTGAAATGTTAATAAATTAGTTGTTGAACGCTGGTGTCTGAACCCGTGTTGTTCATCTATTAGAACATTTCTCAGAGACAGTGCAAGTTTATCTGTTATGATCATTTCAAATAATTTAGGTACAGCACTCAATTTTGAAATCGTTCTATAATTTCCTATAACAGATCGATCATTAGATTTATGGATAGGAGTTATAAAACTTCTTTTCCAGATAGCCGGAACAGAACCTTCAAGAAGTGATTTTGAAAAAAGATAGTGCAATATTGGCGTTAAATTAGTTTTACAGTTTTTTAAAAATGACGGTGGTATTCCATCTGGCCCGGGGCCAATTTTAGTGTCTAATTTTTCTATATACATAAGAATATCACGTTGTGATAGTTCAATATTAGATATTTAATTTCAGAGTAATTATAATGATTTTCAATTTCTTCATCCAGATCTTCATTGGTGTACACAGATTCGAAGAAGTTCGCAAATAAATCAACTATTTCTTCTCCTGTTTATGCTCTGATATCATAAAGGACATAACATTCGGTAAACCACTTATTCCCCTCACAGAGTTTGTAAACTTCCAAAAAGATTTAATATTTAATTTAAAGAGGATTCGATTTTCAATACATAAGAATTATAATCATCAATAGCTTTTTTTTTTATACATTGTTTACGGATACTAGAAAACAGTCTATAACCATTAATATCTGCAGACAATTTGTAGGAAGTGTGAGCATTAGATTTTTCTGACAATAACTTTTTCAACTCACGTGAACACCATGGTGAATAAGAATCAGGGAAAATAATCTGATCAGGAACATGTTCACGAATTATTTCAAATATCGCATTATAAAATATGAGAGTGCTGATTCCAGTGAATTTTGTTGAAGATATGGTAACCAGTTAAGTGATATTATATCATTATTTATCTTGTCATAATCGGCTTTTTCAAAATTATATTTAATATCTTGACAATCAAGGCTAGTGAATTTTTCATTCAGTGAGAATAATATATCCAAGACAGGATGATGTGGATCGCAGGGTACAAAAGAAAATCCGAACATATCGTTTCACTATTTACATCTTGAACAAAAATCAAATCAAGTGTTCTATTATTAGCATTAAAAATGCTGTTAGATTGGTATAAATTTAAATAATTGAATGAATTCAAAAGTAATGAGGTTGATATGAGTTCATCATTTGAGGCATCTGAAATTTTACACATTAATTCGGATTTACATAGTCCAATTACACGAGGTAGATTAAATCGCCAGCAATGAAAAATTTAGATGTTGGGTTTAATTCAAAAATTTGTTCGAGACATTCTGTATAAGTCACATAAGTATTACTCGTTCACTTTACATTTGCAGACGGAGCGCTGCGATCTGTTTACATGAAGTCACCGCCGACTGAATGAGAAACGCGCATCTGCAGTAAATACTGACCGTTTATAATATGATATAGATGGCGGTGAGCAGCACACACAACCCTGGCAGGGCAAGAACAATAACCATTAAGTAGTAGATAAGTGCAATGAAGAAATAAAAATATTGTACGGGAATGTTGTGAACAGCGAGTGGTGTGATCTATTTTGTTGTATATTACCTTAATTATTTAGGGGCGCGACTCCAGCTCACTGTCAGAAAGACATAATTTGTCAGATGCGCCCGAAGCGCTTGTTCTGCCTTCGGAGACAGCTGATTGACATCGGCACCATTCGTGTATTCTCGTTGTGTGTTGGGGCCTTCGCTTTCAAAACAACATTAGTTCCTAATTCTGCCGTCTGCAAATGTAAAGTGAACGAGTAATATCTACTGGTGAATTGGGAGGTATATAAACTGCATTTACAATTAAGCTTGAGGCACCAATTTTGATCATTACAAAAAGTTGTTCTACTGAATTATGAATCGATGTAATTTCAATAATGCTAAATTTATGATGAACAGCAACCAAGACTCCACCGCCTCTCTCGAACTGACTAGTAGTTGAATTTCTATCAAACCTGTATATACTGAAGTTTGGGAGGATAAACTCTTTGGAGAGATGTCGTTGTTCAACCATGTCTCTATAAATATCATAATATCGACATGCTCAAAAGTGGCTGCTGCTTTGTTGAATGTAGTCATCTTCGTCCTCAAACCACGACAGTTTTGATAATAAACAGATTTTTTCTAGTGGGGATTGCCTGGCTATCAGTTTTCGGAGGGGCTCCTCCAGTAGCATTTTTTCTCGAGGCCATCAATTATCTTTGGAACTCCATTGATATATTTTATTTGTTTACTTTTATCACCTTTTTCTGTAGCCTTTTCAAGTTGAGAAAAGTAAACTTTTCAAATGTTCACGTTGACGAGGTGTGCGGTCAGAGCTAATTTTAGCCATTCCTTTGTATTTTTTCTTATTTCTCAATATTTTGAGGGCAAAATCGGTATTTAGCAAAGTGACTTGGGTCTGGGTTTTTCATTAGGGGATGAAACCGATGAATCACGACTTTGTTGTACCTTTCCCAGTCGCATCGTGGACACGACATAATCCGGACCAACATCCATACCACTTATCTCTGTGATAATGGATTTAACTTTCAGTTTATCTAGAATCAGGCGTTGCTCTGTTTGTAAACATTGGTCTTCTTCAATTCCGTAGATTATAATATTTCGCGATCACGTTCTCGATCATGAAATTCTTCGTATAGGGATTCAAAATCCATACACAGATCTTTCTGAGAAAGCACCAAATCACGAGCTTTCATTTCATCCATTAATTTTTGGTACGAGTGACTGAGCTCATCAATTTTTCTGTTCAAACTTACCAGAGCCACTTTAACATTTACATCATTTTTTTTCATCCCTACAATCTGCACAATACCACAGCATCTGTCTTTTCATTGTCTTCAGAGCAAACACTTTAATTTCTGAGGCAGTGAGGTCCGTACAACCCGGGTGATGAGTTTAACCACAGATATCACATTCAATGTAATCTGCTTCACCACTTTTATTCTTGATGTTACATAATTGTTGCAGGCGTTACACAAAGAAGACATAATTCCAATGTTCTATTTAACACAAAAACGGACGCACACACGAACACTCAGACAGCACTGAGTTTATGCCATGTTATGCCAACTTTTGATTATCCAGTGTCATGGACCCACAAAACATGGATTGGATACACCATGGATACATGATACATGTATGGATGATACAACACATGGATACACCATGCGTTAGAGGATCTTTTTTCTCAATACGTATAGGAACTGGATTCATCAATTTTATTTATCAGGGCTCTGTAATAAAGAGATTTTCTGCCGAAAATTTGCTGGTTTTTTGCGCAGCATTACGAACTTTCTCTTTACTCCTTAGCAAGAAAGTAAAGATTTTAAGCTTAAAGGCACAATATTAATATGCAATCATGTTTATGTAAAGGGCGGGTGATAGTTAGATAGTTGCAAAGTAGTCAAAAATTTGTATTTTGGGTCAGAGTTATTGCTTTATTTTGTAACAAGGATGATTTCAACATCTTTGCTGGCTAAACACTTCTAAATTTTACATTTTTGAGATTTATAAGGAGTATTGCAACATCATATTTTGACATTTTTACAGCATATAAATTTGAGCTCTATCATGAATGTATTGAGAAGATATTACTTACCTATAAGTGAACTTGTAATTATAAGGTATTACTATGCGTGTCATGAGGAGATCAGTTTCTTGGATTGTTGATAACGGCATGGTAAAACAGCTTGTAAAAAATCAAACCAATTTCCGAGCATGAGCTTCTGTATTAAAATGAAAATTCAATCCCTCTGCAAAAATACAATTAATAAAATTAACCAAATAAATCTTGTAACTAATTACTACTCTCTATGTGACACTCTTCTATTAGAAGTTTTTAACATCTGACACAAGAATAAAACAGCTCTTTCATGATGTTCAAGATAGAAATAGAGAAATACATAAAAGGAGAGTAAACTTTTGCTGTTTGAGAATATGGATTAAAGGATGCACCACCATCATTTCCATGTAGTGGCATCTATCTTAAGGTACATGCATAATTTGAAATGCTACTTTCTTTCATTGGCTTGTCAGGTAGCGGTACAAACGTACGAGTCTTCTACCATTCATTTCATACATGGAAGCAACTCCACTAGTGGAGAGGATATTGCCAAGGGCAACCAATATGTTGTTTTGTTTGTGAACATCAACATTTTGTTTGATGGTGTACATTGTAATCAAGCGCTGTAGTTCAAGATGGCAGATTGTTGAGCTTCACAATGCACAAGTGTCGGCTGTTCAGCACAATTAAGATAAAGTTTCTCAGAGTCAGGAAGAGGAGTGAAATATGAGTTACTGTAGCTGAAATGGATAATATATTACTAGCTAATGCATTTCATTATTTTATCAAATTTTAAAATAATTTCATTTGTCAGTCCGCCATATGGCTCAATTGAAAATCCTGATTATTTGTTTATCATTGTCATGGAAAAAGTTGTTTAAATGTACTGTGTAAACGATTTATCTATCATTCACGACACAAGAATCAGAAGTGAATGACACTTACAAACCTTAAAAGCATCTATGTTATAAATCGTTAAAATCAGTATAATATTCTGAACTGACAAGTAAGTGTTCTTTTACATGTTTATCAAATAATTTAAACATAACATTTCTGCGCACTGATTGGAAGAGAATCAAATCACATCATGGCACAGTAATCGAGGAAGCATAGTCGAAGGTGCACCGTAAAGGCAGGATCCACCAATACATTTAACTTTCCCTTATATGTACGTATATACGGAGTAATATATGTAGAATAGGAAAGTTATGTAATGTTGGGCGAAAAAACGGCGAATTTTCGGCAGAAAAAAATTTGCTGCCAGGCTGTAATAACGAAAACGTGGATAAATCCAGTTGCTAAATTAAGAAAACAACCCCAAGCACTGGTGTAGCCAGGATCCGTTTTGTAAGACCTTGAAACTAAAAAAACCAATTGAAAGTAAAACGTCCATCCGTCCATCCAGTGTATGTGAACAACACTAGCGTGTAAACTATGCTTACGATTTTTTTCAAATTGAAGAAACCTCTGTTCATCTGCCATGAATCGAAATTCTGCGATTTTGATCATCATTCATTATTTTTGGGGGTACTTTACAGGAAGACCCCAGACATTTTCAAACATTTTTAAAAACTGTTCCAAATTTTTCTTTAAATTTCTTGTAAGAATAGAGTAAAATACACTTATTAAGGTGGCTGAGGTCCAATTTTCACAGTTAATACTGAATTTTCAAAAATTGCAGGTTTGAATTTTATTCACAGTCTTCCTCCAACTACAAAATTGCAGATAGAGATCTTTCCTTCAAATAAAATTTGTTCTTCATAGCGAGTTCTTTCTTTAAGATAATGTACATTGTTTTGAAAATTTTAGAAGTTTTCGTGCAATACTGTCTGCAATATGTGCAATAAAAAAAAAAAAAACGCAAAACCAAGATTTTCTCAAAAACATCACCAAATTGTTTCTTTAAACTTCTGGTAGGGATTGTGATAAATGTATGAGATGACATAAAACGCCAGATTACTCTATTCTTTAGTTTTTTTCAAAAATGTATTTTTTTTTACTTGTCTCTCACGTCGTTAATATTTACATTAGTGGCTATTTGAGCACAGTATTATATTTATAAGTACATGTGCTGTAAATAATGTCAAGTAAAGTTTCTTGAAAACTCAACTGTTTTCTGTGAAAACTAGCTCCAAATTCCGCATTTTCAGAAATGCTCAAACGTCTTTTTCTCAAAAATGGCTCTGAATTTTTTCTTCAAACTTCGCGAAGGAATAGTGCAAATTGCACTCTTTAATAAGACAAAGTTCATTTTGTTTTTTGTTTTTTCCTTTAAAAAATTACACAAATGTATTTCTTTGAAAGATCTCTTGCACCTTTAATATGCACATTACCAGCAATTTGTAAACACTATTTTTATTTGTAAGTTAAAGTGCTGCAAATTACATCAAATGAAGTGTTTTGAACACTCAAAAATTTTCTGTGAAAAAGAGCTTCAAATTTCGCATTTTTAGGTAGCACTCAAAACGCCATTTTCTTAACACCAGCTCCAAATTTTTTGAAGAAAGTTGCCATTTAGAACGAGGTTTTAGTGTTCTTTGATATTCTAAAATTAATATTTCCAGCAATTTGTAAACACTATTACCAGCAATTGCATTACCAGCAATTTGTAAACACTATTTTATTTGTAAGTTAAAGTGCTGCAAATTACATCAAATGAAGTGTTTTGAACACTCAAAAATTTTCTGTGAAAAAGAGCTTCAAATTTCGCATTTTTAGTAGCACTCAAAACGCCATTTTTCTTAACACCAGCTCCAAATTTTTTGAAGAAAGTTGCCATTTAGAACGAGGTTTTAGTGTTCTTTGATATTCTAAAATTAATATTTCCGTTCTACCACTTGGAAACCGAAAAATTAAGAAAATGTCAAAAATATGTACTTAGGTGCAGAGATAGATGGCAGCTGGCACGAGTATGTGGTAATTCGAATAGCTAGCCCTGACCCAAGGAAATAGAAAAAACTAATACAGGAAAGTCTGTGCCATTCGGTAGCGCCACTAGTTATATAATTGCCCTCTTCAAATTCTTCCTGTACTCTCTCACTCTCTCTCTTTTTAAGGCACAAAAATAGTGAAATACATGATATTTCAAAGGATGGTATCTACATTGGATGTCCAAAGAGAAGATTCAGTACCATGGTTCTGTGCCAGGTGCCACAACGATCAAAATATGCATTCTAACCAGAAAGCACAGCTGTGAATTTCTGCATGCACCTTATTACAGACGGAGCCAAGCAAGTTTCCCTTCCTATTATATGATACAAAGTTAAACATGGTGTATTTAACTTTGTAATATCTATTGAAAGTACAGTAATCCCTCAGCATTAGCAAGGGTTATGTTCCTGAAAACTATCATGAATGTCAAATTCATGAATGTTGAGTCTATATTTTAAAGAAAGAACATGGGTTAGGTTCCTGGATATAAAAAAAAAACTGTTTAAAAAATAAAGTAGAAATGATAAACAATTGCACAGAACTGAGTAGGCCCTAGTACAAACAAAATTCACAATTAATGTCCCAAAGAGAAGAATTAAAACAATATTTTAAACTTATTTCAAAGTTGAAAGTGATTGGATATAGGATTAGATTATTTTTTGTTTCATCACCCTCCTCATTCTAGTATACAAAAGTGGAAGAGTTGCTGCTTCTGTCTCTCTCCAGGACGTAGTTTCGTTTTAGTTAGGTCATAATTACGTTCAAAGGGGTTTCCTATGCTGATTATTTCCTGAAGCTACTCTTCAGTGAAATCATTGCAATACAGATGCACAGATCCTGAATGACTTTTCTGTTCCTGTGGCCAAAACCCTTACCTCAACTTGACGCAACTGAATTGAATTATTTTACACTTTTGTTTTTCTATTAATGTGAATTGACATTTCAAATTTGAGATTTTTGGAGAACGTGGTACTTTGAGTTAAGTTTCCCAGTTTGGTTCCCAAATGATGCTGATAAAGGAAACAAAATGTGCTCTCTTAAAAGAAAATGTACGACTGAAAGACGCACTCACAAATGTTAAAACCGGTAACATTTCTCTAATCGCAAATGTTCGGAACTCGTGAATAGCGAATCTGCAGATGTCAAGGGATTACTGTAATCAATGAGAATTTTGAACTGATGTATGATGTGAAGACTATTTTATTCTGCCACAGCTAATAAGGAGTTTCCAGACTGACTACTTAATGAACTCTTTGATGCTGTGAAAATTAATATTTTATCAATGTTGTTTCAAAGCTTTTCTACTCAAAAATTTAGTAGTACTAAAACTCTTACCATGAATTGGTTTAATTCCTAAAGTCTGCTCATGAGCTTTGTGTTTTAATATAAGTTGCTCTAAATAAAAGAAAGTTTTCTTGTTATCACACTTTTGTCGAACTTGAACCTAAAAAGAAAGGACTTATCATTCAAATGAATTTGATTACTGAAGAAAAACAAAAGAGCTTATTTCATGATTTCACTTACAAGAGCCCGCCAATAATCTTGCGCTTCAACATGATGACAATCTTCACACATTTGCGTATTCACAGTAAACTCAACAACCAAAAACTTGCTGCAAGACTGCTCCTCCCAACACCTCACCCTGAACTGTTAATTTCACCTACAAAAATAATGTTTTTCCATGCGAAACTGACAACAGTATATCTCAATTATTTGAATACTGAATACAAAATAACAATTTTGACCCTCAAAAACAATTTAAAACTTGCAATTTACAAGTATTGCATAATTTGTATTGCAAAACATAAAAAAAAGTCTTTCAGAAATACATACCTTAATTCGTCTTGAATGAGGTTCAGTCCATACAAACCCAGCATCAACCAATCTTACCCTTTTCAATTCTTTCAATCTAAAAAGACAGACACTCAACAATTCTCGCGATTCCAAAGTGCAGGCAACCCATTCAGAAGGTGGTTTAAGGTATCTAAGGAAAATTTTTAACATGAAATTAAACTGATGTTAAAGAACAATACACTATAAATTGTATTTGTGAACTACCTTTCACATCCTTTACAAAAATGTATTATGGCTTGCTTTGGAATCCCTTCGGTTATATCAATCCGAGACCGCAAACATGCCACACACATATTCGCAGCATTTGGTTCGATAACTGTTCCACATTGACAACATAATCTGAAAAAAAGGGTAACTTATGCATTTAAAAAGCCTCAATTCTCCTAATGAAGTAGATATTTGCCATAAAATAATGATACTTTACATTCTGGGTTTAGTCTCTTCAACTCCATCAATATACTCCATCATAAATTTATTTGAAAATACACTTTTGTTTGACGAAAATACTTCGTAATAAAAGTTGTACTCTGATTTGAGTATAACTTCACCCCAACGTCCTTCCAATAAGTAGCAGACTCGCGGAAATTACAACATACAATCAAGACTTGAGTATAACTTCATCCCAACGTCCTTCCAATAACTAGCAGACTCGCGGAAGTTACAACATACAATCAAAAGTTGTGCAATGTCTCATTAACGTACTCACGGACACAATACTTCCCGTTATTAATTATGTATAAATAATTCAAAATTAAATGACAGTCATTTAAATTTTACATGCCCACATAACCAAACAGGCAAACACGACACGTGTAATACCAGGGCTGGTTCACTCCAGGGGCGTGAAACTTAGATAGGAAAACGGGGTAATGATTTTTGCGCCATCTATCCTATCGTTGTAGTGAGCGAACTAAACGTGTGACGTCACAGAATTCAAAAGCTGCCGGTGGCAATGTAGGCGGTGGCTTTGATTCGTTACGTGCTGCTCAGGTGCTGTTTCAGGCGACATTTTCCAGCTTTTTGTTAGTATTTAGAATGTCATGCCTTTTAAATAGAGTGAATCGTGCCACGACATTTATTTGCCGTGTCTAAAACTTCATTTTTGACTTTTTGGAAGATTTTAAGAAGACTGGAGGTAGGGAATACATCGCTTGGATTTTCGCCCATCCAGCAGTGGAGGTATTTATAATTAATTTTGAAATCTTATTGCATAATTGTAATTGATTATTTAATTTGTGAGCATTTCTACCGTGCAAAATAGTCTTGAAAATCCTTAAATCCATATAGTATAACCTAACCTAAGTAGATGTGTCATTTATTCTGTACTATTGGTTTACAAGTGTTTTAATTATATTATTTCCAACTGATCACTTCGCATGGTATTGGACAAGTTTTATATTAATCCATTGTTTGCATTGCCCAGTTATTTAAAATGTCACATTTTCAAATGAGACATACAGTTTTTACTGTTTTTTGACCAAATAAATAGAAATAAATAAATGTACATAATTCATTATTGTTTGCATTTCTAGAATAGGTACACTCTCATTAGTTTATGACAAAATGTAATTAATTTAATTTGCTTAGGTGTACGAGTTAAGTTTCCATTCTGGAGGTGATATTCGAGTTGCAGTATGATGTGATGCCAAGATATAAGATGCTCTGGCAAGATATAAAAAAAATTTGACTTCACCAACGCTAGAAGATGGTACTTCACCAACAGTGTTTCCTACAAGCCCTACGCTGTTTTCAAAGAACATTCCAAGAAAATCCTATTACTAAGTGTGCCAGTGTAAATTTTTTCCCCCTTGAAGCTGCAAGTGGTGCGAGTCTGAATGATATTATAGACAAATATATTATTTTGGTAACTTATAAATCAATTAATATTTGCCTTGTTTAGAAAAACTTGATTAACAAGTACTGGAAATGTATTAAATAAATAATGAAACCAATTTAGAGTTTGTGAACAATTAAGAAAACGTTGGTTTCAGAATGTGTAATTAAAGAACTGAGTGTAATAAATATTGTATTCTCATTATCTAAAGTTTATTTTGCAAATTTATAAATATTAAGGGGCACTGTCCAAATTAGGGAAAATATTTTTGTATATTTCAACTTCAGTGTTACAAGAGGTTAATATGATGATTTTTTAATTAAATGTAGCCAAATTTGAATTGGTAAATGAATCATCTGAATAAATCCTGTATCAATAATATTATTGTTAGTTACAGGAAAAATCTATTCGAATTTTACTGAATATACTGTCAAAAGTAAGTCGCAATTCAGTATTGTTCTGCTTATTTGTTGATTTCAATGATAGTTTATGTGTCAACATGGTGTAAATTGGCGCGCTCAGATGTGCAGTAACCAATCAGATTGCTATAGAAAAGGAAAAATCTCATATTGTAGCCTTAACAGAAAAAAAATGGTGCAATTTTTAGAAAGGAAAAACATATGAATAACTCTACAGTTGATAAAAAGAATGAATTATAATTTAAATTTTGGAATGATTCTTTACAAGTCTTGCAGTTGAATGTTTTTAAAAATTACTTTGCCATACAATCAGGTGAATTGATTCCAAAAATGCTTTTTTTGGGGTTGGAATTTCAGAGATCATCTCAGGCATCTCTACTTCATATGCTCCTGTTTCATGTGTTTGTTCATATGGCTGGGAAACATTTTTTTTTAAGTAAACAGAAAGTTTCCTTCTGTTTTGTCACAATTCTCAATAAGTTTGGCATGGTTCATGTTATTAAATAAAAATGTCCTGTGTGAATTAAAAAGTTATTGAGGAGCGGAGTTCAAATTAGATCCATTGTAATTTCCGATATAGCAAAAATAATTTCTTAGGGGCCCTAATTCACATTCCTGCTTCTAAAGCAGCTGACTCCAAGTTTGGTTAATTTATGTCTTAATGAGAGGAAACCATCAATTGTGAAGATCCAATTCCATAAGGATGGAACTTTTTCCTCTGTTAGTGGTTGGGTTCACAAATCTCATTTGTTAATATCTTTTGCTTTCATGTTAAAAGGTTTGTGAGGGCTACTATTTGATCCAACAGATGATGAATTGAGACCTTCCGCTTTCCTATTGCATGAATTGAATAAATTGTTTAAAAAATTTAAAACCTCTGCTGTTGCAAGATCATCTTTATTAGGAATTTTTAAAGTGCCAGATGGAGTTCAAATTCAACTACAAAAAAAAGTGGTAATTGTACACATCCTAAAATATTTTTACACAATTTTTATATGTATATATATGTACCATGCAAACACAAGCGCTTAAAAAATATTGGACCCTCTGTTCTTGACTAGATGAAATTGCATCTTAACTTTTGCTTGTAGCTCCATACAACATTAAACTTCATTCAAGTGTTTGTGGGATGTGATCCAATAAATTTAAGAGTAGAATTCGAGAATAATTAATAAATGTGAAATTGAAAATGAATAAGAATCCTGCGTATGAAATTAAATTGAAATTGTGAAAGCAAATAAATATTTAAATTTATATTTACCATCTATTCGAGATATAAATTCCATGTATGCCAACACTGATTCCGTAAAAACCTGTGTGGTATATTTAACTCATTTTTTTCATTTTGTTGGTTACATATGTTGAGACAATTTCCTCATGACCTTATTAATTTTGTTTACAGATGGAACAAGGTAATAGACTTTTCCTATGATGTGCCATGAAGCTAATTTAGTTTCCTTCAAATTTCCTATGTCTATTTCCAAAGTTTTAGTTACAAGATTATTGTGAATTCCTTTCAGCACATTAAACAGGTGAATTATTTCTGTTTTGTCAATGAGGTAAGTTAATCCTAAAAATAATTATTTTCTGAAGATTATATAAATATAAAACATTTATATAAAATATAATACTAAAAATAATGTGAAAATATTAATGTAGATATCAATATAAATTCCACACAGTAAAATAATTGTAAAATCTGTTAATGAATCAGTTGTTGTGTTTGTTGTAATAATGATATTACAAAAATTCTGAAGAAGAGATGAATAAATTTCAAATTTAAAAATCATTCATGTTATTTTTTTTTCATTGAACACAAATTATTTAAAAAATCCACAAAAAACGCATAGAAAAATCAGAAATGTGACTATATAAACATTTGAATATACAAACAAAATATTTACTTTGAGCATTGTTAGCTTTTATTCTGTTTTCTAGTTTTTTCTAACACGGAATTAACAACTTTCACATTTCACGATCCCTAATTGCACTGTTGTGGAAAAAGAACTTAATATAATGTTAGAAAACTTTTTTTTTTGTGCTAACTCTTTCATAATGAGCAATTAATTGTAAAAGTAGGATATGTAATGAAAGTTATTTTTACATCAATTATTTTAAATAATTGTGTAATAAAAGTTAAATGACATTTACCAACAATATTAAAGCCACCATCTGTAACCACTAACGCATACATAATAGTAGCTGGGGTGTTGATGTTTGGTTACAACTGAAACTAAATGAAATGGGAATTTTCTATCATTTTTCCAAGTTTTTCATCTATGTATTCGTGTCAAATATTCATTAAAAATTGTTATATGTAAACAAGAAATT
Source organism: Acheta domesticus (assembly GCA_031308135.1). Taxonomy (NCBI): domain Eukaryota; kingdom Metazoa; phylum Arthropoda; class Insecta; order Orthoptera; family Gryllidae; genus Acheta; species Acheta domesticus. The sequence goes on along the minus strand of JAHLJT010009436.1, from coordinate 190,806,497 downwards.
ATTTAATGGTCTACAGATCCCAATTCATTGCGGAGATTGTAAATTTTCTACTATAGAAAATACTCCCTCCTTAGAAGTGAGGTTCTGTCTCACCAATCGTATCCAGGTGTGCTTATTTGATTAATTTCATTCGTACATAAAATTTTATTAATTTTTAAATATTAAAAACATATTTTAACAATTAAACCTTCGCGATTTGTTTTTCAACCATCGTTCTGGCCTAAGTTTATTTTTCGGGAATTTGTGATACGGCAACCAAGAGGTTAAATAATACAATTATTTGTAGTAAAACGTAAGAAAAGCAGATAATACCCATGGATATTCCCTACACTCACCATAATCTGCATTCGCGCAACTTTATTCAAAATGCGCGCGAAAACGCAACAGCAGCGCTATCTTCGCTATCGTTGTGACCGAGGAACTAAAACTTTGTCCCCCGCTTTTTAACATTGAGTGAACCAGCCCTGGGTTCACTCAATGTTAAAAACTCTCTGGTTATATACTCTCTGGTTAAAAAGCTGGGGACAAAGTTTTAGTTCCTCGGTCACTACGATAGCAAAGGTAGCGCTGCTGTTGCGTTTTCGCGCGCATTTTGAGTAAAGTTGCGCGAATGCAGATTATGGTGAGTGTAGGGAATATCCATGGGTATTATCTGCTTTTCTTACGTTTTACTACAAATAATTGTATTATTTAACCTCTTGGTAGCCGTTTCACAAATTCCCGAGAAATAAACTTAGGCCAGAGCGATGGTTGAAAAACAAATCGCGAAGATTTAATTGGTAAAATATGTTTTTAATATTTAAAAAATTAATAAAATTGTATGTACGAATAAAATTAATCAAATAAGCACACCTGGATACGATTGGTGAGACAGAACCTCACTTCTAAGGAGGGGGTACTTTCTATAGTAGAAAATTTACAATCTCTGCAATGAATTGGGATCTGTAGACCATTAAATAATATCTTGTTTACATATAACAATTTTTAATATTTGACACGAATACATAGATGAAAAACTTGGAAAAAATGATAGAAAATTCCCGTTTCATTTAGTTTCAGTTGTAACCAACATCAACACCCCAGCTACTATGATGTATACATAAGAGTGGTTACAGATGATGGCTTTAATATTGTTGGTAAATGTCATTTAACTTTTATTACACAATTATTTAAAATAATTGATGTAAAAATAACTTTCGTTACATATCCTACTTTTACAATTAATTGCTCATTATGAAAGAGTTAGCACAAAAAAATGTTTTCTAACATTATATTAAGTTGTCTTTTTCCACAACAGTCCAATTAGGGATAAAAAAATCGTGAATAGAAATCATTGTTTAATTCGTATTACATATGCACAAAATAAAACTGTACGCGTAATACTCGTACTCTTACGAGCTTACAACCTTCAAAATAATCCCCCAAGGCGTCCACACATGTTTGCCAACGATGAGGGAGACGCTGAATACCATCAGCTATACTGCGATTTTTCTAAGAGCGACTCTCAAGGAAACTCAAATCCCATCTTCGCGATGGAATATGTCACGGCATTTCGCGTCTTTCTCAGTCGCTCCGCTAGATTTCGCACGATCGCGACCGTATGAAGCATTGCTTGCGATCATGCGACTTCTACCGGCAAGACCGAGAAAAGACGCGAAATGCCGTGACATATTCCATTGCGAAGATGGGATTTGAGTTTCCTTGAGAGTCGCTCTTAGAAAAATCGCAGTATAGAACTGATGCTCATTACTATTTTGTTAGCAATGGAGAAGAATCACATCAGCAGTTCACTTACTGTTGAAATTGATTTCCTATAACTCGGGAACAAACTTTTTTTTTCTGAAATAATAATTATTTTCTAAATTCTTGTTTCTAGTTTTCAAATGTTGCTGCTGTTTTTTTCGGGCCTCAAGAAAATGTTCGCAGATAATGTCTTTCCCCACTCGTCATAGACAGTTTTTACTGTTTTTGTGACCAAATAAATAAATGTACGCTATATATATATATATATATATATATATATATATATATATATATACACACATATTGTAATGCAAACCGCCCACGTCGGGTGCCGATTCTTTGGAATGGAATCGGAGGGGGTCACATCACAGGATGGAAGCGCCGTCACACTGAAGGTATGACGGTCGTTTCCAGATAGCAGGGGGGACACGCGCTAAATTTATTTAAGGGGCGCCAAGCGCATGCCCACTTACCTGCTATTTTACTGCCGGCGTTGAGCATCTCAGGGGTGAGTGCCCTGGGTCGAAGGATTGCATTGGTTTCTTTGATTACGGTAATAATGAACACTTTTCTCGGAAGTTAAGCTTTTTCACCCGGCCAAAATGGCGGGGACACATTATTAGCAAGAACTGTTCTTTGGGGACATGAAAATACTGTTTGTGGCTACCAAACAAGTGATGGTGATGAGCACTTACAGGATATTGATGGCGTGATGGCTACGTCACCGCGTCGGGATTGCTCACCGATCGAAGGACTGACGCGGCCGGACCCTCAGGGGCGACGCTGAAGCGTTGGAACTCAGGCCTCACAATGGCCCCCAGGGATGAATGCTCCGGCGCGCGGGATGTCGGCGTTGGGTGTCCGCGCAGCAATGACGTAGTGCAGGTGCGCGTCTCAGGTCGTCAAACGTCGCCTGGACCGCGTGTGACGTTGTAAGTCAAAATCTGGCTGTGTGGAATAAATTCCGCGGCTGGACGAAGGCCGGGCAGATCTCGTGGTGGTCGGCACTCTGCTTGCCTCTCACCAACCGCTACTGTTGTCTTTCGCCGCTGCTCTCACTCGTAATTTTGTTAAGGGCCGATATTCGGCCGCTCTCTAACTATAACTTTTATGCTGATGACAATTTTGACCGTCCTCTGCTATGTCTCTGCCCTCTCTCTGATCGACCACCCTCTCTCGTGTTTTTCACCCATCTCTCAAAGTTCAAGCCTCTCGCTGTGTTTCTCCCTTTCTCTCTTTCACACCATGCAAGGGTTGTCACGTGCTTCCTGCCAAGCGTTTTCATAGGTCGGTTTGTTGAATTCCAGAATTTTCTATGTCATTCGTGAACTGATTGGATAAAATGATCATCGCTATGTCGGGGCCGACGCCTCCTGGCTTCTCATTGGATGGCATTGTTTAGAACAGAGAGGCGCGCGCGTGGCTCTTCTGCTGTGACTTTGATATGTTTATTGGGCCAAGGGGATTACCGTACTGCGTAGTAGCGCCCGTGTTCCTAACGCAGTTGTTCTGGAAGTCAGTCATTTTGTTGGAGGCACAAAGAGGATTGAATTTATGGTTGAGGGCTCGGAAGACCTTCGCAGCTGTGCGGAACTGATTCAGGCGAGGCGAGGAGCCCGTTGTCCTTCCGAGCTTCTATTAATGTGGCGTGACACTGGGGTGGCGGCGTGCGATGTTCATACGACACATCGCATTACCCCCCCCGTAAAATGAGATTAAAAAACGCATGGAACATGTTGATTTTTGTGTACTTGTTTGGACTTCATCTCATCCCACTGCCTTGAGTTATCACAAAGCTAGCAAGAGCATGATATCTGCGAATTCCCAACAGACGTCTAGGAATTACTATACTTTGGTTTTTCTTTCTTGGCGCGTGGGGCGGTGTCATCAAAATGGAATATCTCACGGCATTTCGCGTCGTTCTCAGTTGTGCCGCTAGGAGTTGCATGATCGCAGCACTGCTCGATACAGTCGCGATCATGCGACTCTAATCGGCACAACCGGGAACGACGCGAAATACCGTGAGATGTCCACAGACGTTCTCATGACGTTACCATACTTACTCTCAGGGTTCTCTTTCTGGTAGCGTGGGCTGAAAATCACGCTTGTACAAGATTCCGGTTGGTAATTCTTATATTTACGAGCAAATAAAAAAAATGAAAAGGATGGTTTTACGAACTGTTTCTATTCCATTTAATGACAACAATGGGAATTTATCTGTAACATCGGCGACATGAAGTGTCGATCGCGTTCTTTATTTGACACTCTCTTTTCCGACATTGTTTAATTTATTTTTTCCAAAATTCAGATTTTAATAATTACTTTTAGATGGCCATCAACTAGAAAAACAATTTCTTTAACCTTAACTTTAACTGAAATTGAAAGACATTCTTGGGCCTTGAACAACGATATCTTTGACGAATTTAGTTCTTATTTCTTCACGATTATATTTCCCTGTTGTCAGGCTGTACTGCACTCTTGACCGTCTGCTGCGACCATTCACCATAAGTTACCATTCTCGTTTAGGCTGCAAAGTCCATCTCTGCTCCATCCACCCTCAAAAATTACGTAATTTAAATATACCACTAATCGTTCGTGTTGCGACTGAATATTTTCACTTTCAATCGCGTCACCCTAGCATCTCACTTCTGCCAACAACTTAAAGAAAATCTTGCGTCTCGGCCTACAGCTCACGATCCGTACCTTGCCGCAATCAAACCACTTCTCCCACTAATATTTATAAATCTACCTCTGTTTTGTTTTCATTCTTGGTTTGTTCTCCCTGGATATTCAACCTTCCCTTTTTACTAGTCAAAACAAGTCAACGACTGTCATTTCTTTTTATAACAATGTCTCTGTATAGTGCATTATTCTAATACAATATTAATTAAATAATATAATTTGTCCTGTTCTTATACAACCACTTTACATAACGCCGCATCTTTATTAATTTCCTCGTCAATGCTTATTTATAAAGTTCACGAACATGTCGGAATCGTTCTGATGTACGTTAATATGAATATATTGTGATATACCAAAATATATAATATTTTGTTAATAATATTGGCTGTAAATGGGTTGGACAAAAGGGTATGCAAATGGCGATATACAGCCTTAGCAACGCCGGCGCAGTGGTTGGCAAGGTCAACAAACTGCATTCAGGCCTTGAAGAGATGGGGCGCTGGCTAGATAGACAAAATAATGTGTGATTGATCTGAAAAGGAATGACTGTCGAGGGCGTGGCTACTTGGTTTGATAAGAGATGAATGGATTGGCTAAGGGAGAATAGACTGTCTAATTTTGTCGTTTTGTTTAAAAAAGAGGAACGAAGGACGGATACCGAAGCGTTGAGGGCGAAAGAACAGGGAGAACTGGACATTCTGATAGTGGTCGTCGACTAGTAAAGATCGCTCGCGAGATCAACATTAGTGAAGTAGGACTTGTAAGTTTCGAGTGAGACTCAATAGTTTTTCGGAATCGGGAAGTTCGATTAGGAGCTTGAAAGTTTTTTCATATATTGCGGTTTTGGACTTTAATATTTTACCACTAGTTGGGGAAGACTAGGAATTCTGAATACCAATTAAGAACTGGTAGATATTCTAGTCAGTGAGGGCTGGATGCGTCGGCAACGTTGCAATATTAGAAGAGAGAAGCGGAAATTCGGAACGTCTACATTCAAGTGAGAAGAGACTGCGGGCGTCGGCGATCAAGACGGTAAATAAATACTGCAGTACAAAAGATATTTTAAAACGAGGTCATGACCTAAGGACAAAACAATTGTTAATATTGTTAAATAAATTGTTGAATTTTTTTCTTTTGGAAATGAAAAGAGTTTCATTTAGTCAATCAAAATTGTTAAATAGTTAGAAATAGATAATTATTCCCTTTCAGATCCTCGCCATACTGTACAGTTGGCAGATCAAGTAATCGGCCTATCTAAGCGATAGCGATTATCCATAACGGGACCCATTGACCCAGCTAGCCGGACATTTATACATTTGTTGGTACATTTCAATATATATATATATATATATATATATATATATATATATATATATATATATATTATATATATTGTGACGAACGTGAATTTAGAGGTTCGTCACAGTGCCAGAGCCCCATAAAACACAAAAAGAGAACGGGGAAGAGAGCGCGGCGCAGTTCAAAAGGGGCGCGCCCGCGGACGAGGAAATTGTCGCCCGCAACGTTCATCGCAAGTCGCGAGAAAATGACGTGTATTAACTGGAGGGGAGGAGGAGGCGTCGCGTTACCCCTACAAACCGAGGGCATAAAACGCTAATCCGCAAGCGGAAGGGCCTCTTAAGTTTCGTCTGTTGGAGCAGGCAACAGCTCTTAAGCTTTCGTCAGTTGGAGCAGGCAGCATATCTTAAGTTCTCGTCCGAGGAGCAGGCAGCATCTCTTTAGTTTTTCGTCAGTAGAAGCGGTAGCTTCTCTCAAGTTTTTCGTCGGTAGACGCGGCAGTTTCTCTCCGATGTAACGGTAGCCGATGTTGAAAGATTATGCGAAAGAACGTCATTTTAGTTAGGAGTGTCCGACGTCAGAAAGGCGTCTAGTTAGTCGTCCGCGAATTTGTTAAAATATTCAAGAAAGATTTTTGGCAATTACGGCACCGTGAAAGAGGTCGCCTGTGAAATTTGCGACAAGTTGACGCTCAGATTAAACCATAAAATCTGCAGCTGGAACGGGGGGAGAGATCTAGTACGCGGCGAGAACCAAACCTCACGCCGGCGTACGACTAACACTGGGCGCGAGCAAAAGAACGCGCCGAACGAGATCTGGAGACGGGCGAGTACCGGTCGTGATCGGACGAAGGAGACGGAACCGGGACGGGAGACAGAAGAGGACGACGGAGCGGGGAGCGGAAGATAAAAGAAGAACGGGATCAGGAGAGGAAGACGGAAGAAGGACGGCGACGGGAGCTGAAGACCGAAGACGGAGGCACGAAGGCGGCGGGTTGCTAGGCACGAGGCCGCGGCTCGGAGCGGAAGCGCCGGCAGCAAAAAGCGACAGCGAGCGACCAAAGACAAGGACAGCTCACCAGGAAGGGCGAGGTAAAGAAAATGTTAGGAGTTATACGGGGAGGTTCTAGACTGTGAAGGCGAAATAAATTTTCATGTTGCAGTTATAAAAGCAATAGCCATTTTGACGCCTGGTTACCTGTTGGTTTTGTACATGAGTTAAAGTAGATTGATGTAGTAATAATTGTATTAAAGTGTGGAGGAAGTTGTGCTGCAGAGCACGTTTTTTTGTTCAGAGGTGTTAGAATTAAAATAAATGTGAAATGAGATTAGTAAAGCGCACGCAGTGATCGAGTCGAAAGTACAAGCAGAATTTAGTCAATTTTTATTTTTTTTAAGAATTATTAATTTTCTATGAACAGTAATTGTGTTTAGAATTTTGAAGAGTTTTGGTTATTTGATTTAAAGAGGGTACAGTGTGAGTTGATGATTTTATTTGGAAAATTGAAAGAGAATGAGGAAAAGTTACGTGTGTAGTAGAATTAGTTATTATTTTTGAAATCATTAAACTTTGTTTTACTGTTATTTGTGTTCCTGTGTTTTGTATTGCTGTCTACACCCCCAAAGATCCCGCTGCCCTGTGATATAAGTAAGCTCGAAAGAGCAGATATCTGCGCACCCGCCCAGACGCTCAACCATTGTTGAGAGAATTGGCAAATTTAAATAAATTTGGGTGTTGGGGGCGGGTTTGCGTATAAATTTAACAATGTTGAAAAAACATCAGAGAGAAAATCAACTTCAAAATTATCTTAAATTATTTTTTTAAGTTGACACAAATTGGAATCACAGTAATATCTTCTGTGACAAAATGAAATTGAAATTCAACGAATCGACTAAATAAGATCTCTGATGAGATTTTCATTTTTCTGCTCACTAATGTTGGAAGTGAAAAAATTTTTGGTCTAATATGTAGTGTACAGTTCTTGTTCCCCGATTCGCCGAGGTGGTTAAATAGCGTGTTCGGTTGCAGAACTTGAAACGGAAGGGTTGCCGGTTCGAGTCTCACACAGGGATTTTATTTCGGTGAATGTGTTGTTATAGAAGATTATTGAGGATTCGAGAAACTTTATTGAAAATCAATTGAAAATACAACTTATACATATAAATAAATCGTTTGGCAAATCAATCAATTCGTTGAGTTTCTATTCATCCGTATGAACAGATTTAAGTAAACTAATGAATCTATCGACATATTTAAATGCAATATATACACTACTGATGGGAGCGACTTATAAGTACATTCTTAACAGCTGACCGAAGGGGGGACTCAGGGCATCAAATAATGTCATTCAAGTGGCACCGGGAGATCCCAGGTTCGTGTGCTGATGACGGCAATATTTTCGACATTAGCCAGATAGCTAGTTCAAATTTTGTCGCTGTGTGGAGTAGAATTCTATCGATGGCTGGTTTGATCGGTAGCTTTTCGTGTGTTCCCTTATCAACACCAGTTGAATGCCGGGGCAGTACCCTTCCACGGACCGCGCGAATCGTTTCTTTCCTATCCTATCCTACTCTTTCCTTACACAGACATGCACTACACCACCACATACGCCGGGGACCGGTCGGAATCTTAGAGATTGTCCCGGCTGGGGCGACGCCCGTCTATTATATTCAATATGGGCACGATGGAATAGGGAGTTTTGGCGCCACGCGTAAGATAGCAGTGTTATGCACTAACAGTCACGTGACTGACCTTGAAGTCATTGCGTCTTACCTAAGACCAATGATGTATACATAAACTCCTAGATAGATGACTCGCCTTGGCGGTGAGGCCACCCAAGGCGCCATTTTGCACGGCAAAAACCTTGTTCGTATTGCCGAAAGCGGTGTGTTGTAGTGAGTTTTCTCTTGACTGATTAGTGAAACATTTTTTGTTTTGATTTTTTAAATGTTTTCATTTTGATCTTTACTTAATGTAATTGTTATTTTCAAAATTGGCCCAGGAAATCATTATTTTTGCCTTTGTTTTATCCATGTTTTACCACTATAAGGTGGGATTCACAACAATATCGGTAGTGAATCTTAGTCTTAAGTGTTCATGTTTTGAACATGTATTTTAATCTATTCATTTAGTCTCTAAAGTATGTTTTGTTCTATTTCGTGTTACGTAAAATGAAAAGAAACTTTATTTATTGGTGAATATTTTCTTTCAATGGTGAAAGGTATTTGAATGTTTGTTCCTGCAAAAAGTTTTGTATTCATATGCAAATAAAAATATCTGCCCATAAAAAGTACATATGTACTATATTTTTCTACGTGTTTTCATTTAAATCTCTCTGCCACCTCCCAAATCCAGCAGTTATTTACAACCATCCATTAAGAGAGAAAAAAGGGATATTTGGAGTGAAACGCAGTTTTTCTAATCACATGAACAATAAGTACGTCTTATTCTTATATTTCAAAACGGAATATTGAAACAGAGAAAGAATCCTTAATAATAAAGCAGCCGTAGTAATAATAATTTACAGTCACGTGCAGTATTAACATATAAATTGATCTCTTCTGAAGTAGTATAAGAAGTTTGTACCTGTAAGTCATCATAAAAAACAAGTCCTCATTTTTGCAAGTATCCGGTAACACTATGTCAATGCTGTTCGTAGTTTTATGTAAATTATAAAATATATTTTGACAATGTGTTGTTGCCTACAGCTTTACTTCCTTATGATGGAACAGAACCATGTTAATAAACACAATGTATACGTGTTACACTCGTAAAAATCTGCCGAACTGTCATGGGCTGCAATTGGCATTCAAAGCTTTTGCCGTGCAACATGGCTACCTGTACGGCCTCACCTCCGCCTATTGGGAAAGCGCGGAGTCAGCCATCTAGTGGTATTTATACAGGTTGGAACAGGTAAGTGTTAACACCCCTTGTATCTCCTCAACCGCGCAAGATTCGAAGATGTCGATTGGACAGTCGACTGATTGAACAGGGGCTACTTGATTACAGCACACTTCGTCTTTGCGCTATTTTTTACTATGAAGATATAAGGTCAACTTTGTTTTTTTAAACGGAACCCTATGCTAAATTTTAGTGTATCGTAATGTGCTTAAAAAGACGATTTCAAATATGTGTATATCTTTGTATTTTAGCGAATAGTTTTTTAGCAATTGATGTGCTTTTGTAATATATTTTTCCACTGAGGCGGCGATTTTCTGTTCGACCTTCCTGCTAACTGAATGGGGAACTTCGCGCGTCCGTCCTTCAGGCAAAGGCGCTCGTTTACTGTGCACAGTAGCAACTACTTTCTTCGATACTAATTTTGCCGAAAGATGACTTCGTACAAAGAAGACTCAAATGCTGCATTCAAGATTCAGGAAAGTTCTTGTTTTGCCACGCAATTACTATTCTGTTGTTTTGAAAACTGTGACAACACATTCTATTATCAATTGGGAGTAAATAATACAAAAATAAATGAACAATATCTTATTAATCATAATTTATTCGTAACTAACCGTCACGTACAAAGAATACACATTGATAAAAATAGAAATAAAAACATACCAAATACATTGTTACAGAACAATGCTTTACTTAAGCATGTGCTCGAAGTGTTGTCCATCTGCTGCAATGCACATTTGCAGTCGCCGTTCGAAGGACAAATGAACAGATGTGAGGGTGTCACTTGATATACTCGAAAGAGCTTGGGTGATACGTCGCTTCATATCCTCTGGCGTTGTTGGAACTTCTGCATAAACCTTATTTTTGACTGCCCCCCAAAGAAAAAAATCAAGAGGAGTCAAATCAGGAGACCCGGCAGACCACTTTACTTCAGCACGCCGTCCTATCCAACAATTCAAGAACTTCTCATTTAATACTTCTGTTGCCACACGTGAAGAGTGAGCTGGACAGCCGTCATGTTGAAACCACATGCACTGACGCGTATCCAGTGGTATCTCTTCTAGTAATGTGGGTAGAACATTTTGAAGAAAATGTTCGTACATAAATGTACATTTAACATGCCTGGAATGAAGTAAGGTCCCACAATGAAATTTCCCAGGATGCCACACCACACGTTAACACTCCAAGGTTTCTGGTGTTGTACTTGCCGAATCCAGTGAGGATTCTCTAATGCCCAGTAATGCATATTTCGTAAATTCACATTACCGTGGTTAGTGAAAGTCGCTTCATCCGTAAATAGCACTCGTTTAAACAATAATGGATTATCTTTCAGTTGTTGCAAGGCAAACCGACAAAATTCCATACGCCGTTCGAAATCTCGACCTCCGAGTGCTTGATGCAATGACAAGTGATACGGATGGAATTTGTTTCTACGCAATATGCGAAGGACACTCATGTGACTCACATCACATTCCTGGGCTACACGTCGCGAACTTGCATGTGGATTGCACTGCGTCAATGCCAGAATAACCTCTTCATGTTTTTCGTCAGTTACAGTTTTCTGCCTTGTCCTCTGTTTGGTGTTCCAACTTCCCGATTCCAATAGTTTCGTGCACATACACGCAAAAAGCTGGCGTGAAGGAAGCTGACGATCAGGATACAGCTCTTCATATCGTTGCACTGCTCTAACGGCATTCACCATACACTAGTAGCATATCTAACTTCTCTTCATTGGTGTACATGGTGTGACTGCTCTAAGAAACTGGTAGAAGTGCGCTATCATAACCCCAGCGGTGCATTTTATACTTCTGGCCTCCGCCCTGTTATCTACGTAGTACATGGCCTTCGATCGTTTTCGGAAAGTAGGCAAAACCATTCACGAGACATTTTCCTTTAGTTTCTCAGCGGAGAGCACGGAAGGTCGAGTGGAAAAGTGCCATTTCAGTACAAAAATATGTTACAAAAGCACATCAATTGCTAAAAAACTATTCGCTAAAATACAAAGATATACACATATTTGAAATCGTCTTTTTAAGCACATTACTATAAACTAAAATTTAGAATAGGGTTCCATTTAAAAAAACAAAGTTGACCTTATATCTTCATAGTAAAAAATAGCGCAAAGACGAAGTGTGCTGTAATCAAGTAGCCCCTGTTCAATCAATCGATTGTCCAATCGGCATCTTCGAATCTTGCTCGGTTGAAGAGATACAAGGGGTGTTAACACTTAGCTGTTCCACCCTGTATATATCATTGCCTAAGGCCTAAGGTTTGACCTTAAACCTTCATAAATAGTGCACGCCTGTAGGCAGATATACTCTTTGCCTGTAGGAGTCTCTATGGTCACCAAAGAGTATATCTCATGGTCACCTTACAAGCGGCAAAATGACCGACTAAAAACAGGAACGGTTGCATTTTTCCAACTCTGATAAAGCGATTCTCGTCTGTGAGGCAGTTACAATTATTTCTTACCAATTCCACAAAGCTGGCAAGAATTAACGGGAAATATTGGAGAGGTGACAGGGAAGAAATTCGCGAAAAAGTTGCAATCATAACTTCGGTTTAGGTTATGTTTTAGGCCGGTTTCACCAATAGTGGAGTAAAGTTAAGAGGAGCTACTCGAGAGTAAGCATTACTCTGGGATAGTTACACTCGAGTAAAATATAAGCGTTTCACCACGCTTCTGGAGGGTTATTTTACTCTTAGAGTACATACTCTCCGGTTTACTCGGCGAACCGACTGAACGCGCAATTTTTCATACACAGCAGAGTGCGATTCAAGAGGCCATGTGCGACTGTGATGCTATGAACAAATGCGTACCAACAGGAACCTCTAGTTATTTTCTTTCATTTTTCAGTTTGGGAGTTCTTGGCGGCGACGTGTTAGGTTAGGTTATAGTCTTGTGTGGTGTTTTGAGTTAGCGTAGGTTATTTCTTAGTTTTTGTATAGTTATTGTCCAGTTTTTCGAATATAATTACGAATTAGTATGCAAACGTCTAATTTTTCATTTGTTGCTAATCTCGCGCTTTCTAAAATTGTATTATTCATTTTGTTTGTTTCACTTTTAAAATGTGTTAATCTTTCGACTAATTATATTTAAAATGTTGGAAAGAGATTCTGGAACTCAAGAAAACGTGCGCAGATGATCTTCTCTCCCATACGTCATATACAGTTTTTACTATGTTTTTTAACTGAATAAATAAGTTCTTGTAGTTATTATTTTCCATTTTGTTATTGTATATTTACTACTTTTATTTCGTATCCACATCGGTAAAAAAGAAATTTACAAAGTTCTCCACAGTTTATAGTGTACCTGATAAAGTTAACATCGTACTTCACAAATAAAGTACTTTGTTACACTGTTTAAATGTCCTTAATAGACATTCTGCTTTGATCTGGATTCTGAACTGATTGCATATAATCGTAAGATACCTACAATTCAGAAAAAAAATATTCCGAATAATCGCTGGAATCATCTTCAAATACCATCATTTGCTATCGTCGAGCCATAACACGTCGGAGGTACATGCACATTGAAAACTGAGCTTACTCCGTAGTTTACCCGGCGAATTTTCGCGGTGTAAATTATATTCCTCCATTGAACTCCAATTAAACTATATTCCTCCATGCTCCTTGTTTGATGAAACCGGCCCTTATGCCCGTAACGAACCCTGTTTTAAGATACGCCCTACATTCTCAAGAAAAGCCTATTCAAAATTCCAGACGACACACTCAACGCGGAGGGCCACAAAATCCAAAACTCCGTGCACAATGTAAATTTGTTATAGTCTTGACTCCTCCTATCATGATTTAAATGTCTCAGCACTAGCCTACTCTTTTATGTACATGGAACGTTCAACTCCTGAAATGCTTCATTTGTCATAATGCATAACGCAATGACGTTGTCGCTAAAACTCTTCTGAACGTTATTCATTACTACTGTATTAAGTCATTAGGCAAGTGATCAATAGAGTTTAAGGATATCTCCTTACGCCTGGCGCTAAAACTCCCTATTATCACACGGCATTTCGCGTCTTTCTCCGTCGTACCGCTAGAAGTCGTGAGCACTTCTTGATACGGTGGCGATCATGTGATAAGTGGCGGCACGACTGAGAACATCGCGAAATACCGTGACATATTCCATCGTGAAGACGGTCCTTGAGGGGGCAAAGTTAGAAAAATCGCAGTATGGTGGGAAGTACCTGGTTGGCGAAAACTCAGCTAGTCGAAGGTAAGTCGGCGCTAGATTTAGCCATGGGGGGGAGGAAAACAGCTACCTCCCTAGAAAACATATATTAAACTTACAGGACAAATGACCTTTGTCGTTGACGTGCCCGGCATCACTATCAGTCAATCTATCAACCAAACAATTATCAGTCCGTCTGTGGACAACTGTAGCGCCTAAATCGTTCACGCGATTTTCTCCAAAACGGACTGGAGGCTCTGGGAGTTTCTAACGGATATTTTTATTCTTGAAGGTTATTTACATGAATCGGGCATTTACCTTTCTATGCCTACGCCATAGTTCGTCCATATGGCGCTTGTGTGGCGTAGTAGCATGAGTTCCGGCAAGTTAAATCTGAGGATCTGAGTTCGTGTCTTGAAGAGGAAAAAAATTGCTGGTTTAATAGTACATTATGAAACGATGTAATGATGAGTATTAATACACGAGTGTGATATTACGATACGAGCGGGTATCGGGAACTTCACACGAGTGTATTAATATCCATTACATTGAGTTTCATACGGTACTTTTTATACGATTTTTATAAGTTAAACTTTTACATTGTATCGTTTCCTGGCAGTTGAAATGAAGGATTCAGCCAAGGCCACCTAGCAAACAACTCCCTAACCGTACCCTAACGTGCTGCCGCAGGTGATTGTGGCTACTAGGCCGCCTGCGAGGAAGTACTGCTCTAGTCACATAAGATCAAAGTGAAATTACGATCGTATTTATTTTAAATAATATGCCACCAAAAATTACTAATAATAAATTAAATTTAAAATGACAAGCATAAAATAACGTCAAATGTAATTTTAATGCACACAATCGAACGAAACATTTACTAGAACGATTCTCAATGATTAATTATTGTCAATACTTGGTTTGTAAACTTCTCTATGATTGATCAAGAACCCGTATCATAATGAAATCTGTAACGTAATGAGTACCATTGTGCAACTGGTTGCAGCCATCAAATTACAGCATTGTACAATAGGAGTAGAAAAAACACTTTTGATGGTTTATATAGTAGTATTGCGTAGAAACAATGCAAGAAAGCATGTGCTTTGTATGCGTGAAAGCATCATTAGTTTATTTGGGGTAATTTTAACTTTCCCATATACTATACGTACGTACAGCGGCGGATTTTCGGCACAAAAACTTATTACAGGGCCCTGGTGAGGAAAAGGTGGATAAATCCAGTTCCTAAATTAAGGAAAAAAGTCTCCTAACACGTGGTGTAGCCAGAATCCCTGTTTTGTGGGTCTTTGATACCGACAAAACAATTGAAAGCAAAACGTTAGTCCGTCCGTCTGTGAACAACGCTAGCGACTAAACCGTTCAGCCGATTTTCTCCAAAATTGATACTCCCCGATCAATCTGGCCGATCTCGTGGCCCCTTCAGTTTGAAATCGATATTTTCATTTTGGGGGCTGAATGATATTATGGATGATGTAAATAAACAAACGGCATCATGGGCGATTTCAATAGTAGAGTTGGATGCTCTGAACAAGATGTAGTGGGTCGGTTTGGAGAAACGGTGCTAAATGATAATGGAGAAAGGCTAATTGAGTTATGCAAGGAACAAGAATGTATTGTAGACCCCACAAGGAATCGTAAATCTCTAATAGATTTGTGATGAGACGGACAAGAAAAAACTTTATTACAAGACGTGAGAGTCTTTAGAAAGTCAGAATGTGCTAGTAATCATCATATGGTAGTAGGAAAAATTTGTTTTAGAAAGGAGCAAGTGCAAAGAATATGGAAAAAGAAGTTACGGAATATAAAGTCTACAGAACCGACCTTCTGAAACAATATAGCATCAAAATGATCTACCAAACTCGACTAGGACATAAACATGACTTAGGGAAAGAGAGAAGTCCTACACAAATTTATGAACACTTGAAAGAAAGTGTTTTTGAAGCAGCAAAGGAAGCTCTTGGAGAAGAGAATAGAAGAAAACCATACACTGAAAAATTCTCAGATGAACTAGAAAGTACAATAGAAGAAAAGAAAAAGGGTATACATAAAATAGCTGAATGACAAAACACCAGAATCTCAGAATCTAGAAATGAATATGTTCAGAAGTGACGAGAAGTAAAAGCAGCAGTAAAAATGAACGAACACTGGGGATAGAGTATGTAGAGACATCGATGGGACAATAGGATATAATAAATCATCTGAGGCCTGGAAGATTATTAAGAAAATGAGACAAAATAATGTAAAAAAGACCGTCATACAAAGAATTCCTGCTCAGAAATGAATACATCGTTACTTTTTTTACAAGAAAGTAGATTTGCATTTGAAATAGAAGATGAAACAATTCTCAGGAATGTGAGGCAGAGAAAAAGACGAAGACGAAGACGACGAGGAGGAGGAGGATTGATTGATTGACTGAATAGGGTTTAGAGGGCGCTTCGACTGCTGTGGTCATTTGCGCCCATGCCAGAGTATTTGGAGAAAAGAATATTCAGTGTTGCATATGTAACTTACTCACTGTTTAAAAGCATGTACATTGGCTAAAAAGAAGGCTCGAATTCTGCTTCAAGTGTACATGTAGAAATGGGAGAAGGAAAATAGAAAAAGGGCGCGTAAAATTTATCTTAAAACGTAAAATTGGCTGTAAAGGGGCCAAAAAAACAACATAAAACATTGTTATCTTTCAAATAAAATTATATATTCTGCTTTCTCTCAACAAAACAAAAAAGTTTTGAGAGCGCAGAATCGTCATCCCCGAGCACCACTTGTAGCGAGTTGCCCAGGTCATGTCTTCGTCGACTGCCAACAAATTTCCTACAGTACAGCAGGACGTGTTTCACGGAAAGAACAGTCTTGCACGAGTCACAGATGGGGGGAGTTACATTTCGAAGAATGAAACCGTGAGAAAACTGGCAGTGTCCGATACGAAGACGGGTTAAAATAACTTCCTCGCGCCTACAGGACCGTGATGAGGAGCGCCAGGGATACACAGAATTCTTTATCGCACTTAGTTTGAACGTGCTATTGTGCCACTCTGTTTGCCACGCTCTAAGCACGGATCGTTTCAAGAAAGCCTGAAACATCGGACAATGGCACAGAAGGGATGTCGATACGAGTTTTACGAGTCGCTGATTTCGCCGCCTGGTCGGCCAGTTCGTTCCCTCTGATACTCACGTGGCCTGGGACCCAACTAAGTACCAGGTCATAGCGGCGGGACAGAAGACGATGAATCAGGCTTTGAACGGATAAAGTCAGGTAGTCTGACGAAGGACGGGAGACAGCTTGAAGAGAGCTGAGAGAATCGGAACAGATAACTACTCGCCGCAACGTCGCTGATTCAATGTATTTTAGGGCCTCAAAGATTGCATACATTTCGGCAGTGAAAATACTGCATTTGGAGTGAAGCCGAAATGATTTGGTTGGCCCTGATACAGTAAAAACCACATGCCACCGCATCGCTGCACGATGAACCATCCGTGTATAAGAATAAATGATCCGGATAGGATTCTCTCATATCCAGAAACTGCTTCTGGTAAACCAGAGGACTAGTAGTTTGTTTTGGGCAGATGGGAGAGTCTGAAGTCAATACTGGGAAGGAGGAGTTTCCAAGGGGGGATCCGGTCACTTGTGGGTTTCACAGGGGTGAGAAGTTCTACATTTAATTCCCGAAGAAGATTTCGTAATCTCTGGGGGATGGGGTAACGATGTTCGAAGAATGTACGAGGACTCATACTTTGGGTGGATGATTATACGACGACAAGGGTGGTCAACCAGTCCCGACACTTTAGCCCCGTAAGAGGTTAATAAAATATCTCGTCTTCGGCTCAGAGATGGTTCTCCAGCTTCGGCCAAGAGGCATTCGATACGACTCGTGCGGTAGGCGCCTGTACTAATCCTTATACCAGCGTTGTGAATGGTATTTAATGGCCGGAGGGTTGATGGTGACGCTGACCCATATATCATCCAATACATCCATAATCCAAAATAGAGCGGATGAGGGTTCTATACAAACGCAAGAGACACACACGGTCTGCTCCCCAAGAGCTGCCTGTAAGGGTGCGGAGGAGGTTCAGAGGGTCAGACACATCTGCTTTTCAGTTTACGTATATGATTTCACCAAGTTAGGCTCTTATCGAAAGTAAGCCCAAGGAAAGTTGCAGAGTCCACAAAAGGTAGAAGATGGCTTCCAAGAAAATGATCGGGGTGGTTATGGAGATGATGAATCCTGCAAAAGTGCATACAGTTAGTTTTTGATGCTGAGAATTTGAAACCTGTCGCATCACTCCATTCCTGCAATTTGTTGAGGACAAGTTGTAATTGTCTCTCTATCACTTGAATACTCTTGGAAGAGCAGAAAATGGCAAAGTCGTCAACGAAGAGCGATGCTTTCACTGGCTCTCGGATTATCGATGCTATACTATTGATAGCGATGGCAAACGGAGTGACACTCAAAATTGAGCCCTGAGGGACCCCGTTTTCTAAATGGTGGCTGGCGGATACCCTGTCACCAAGGCGAACGCGGAAGTATCTTGAGGAAAGAAAGGCTACTAAAAAAGGGGGAGCCGGCCCCTAAGACCCCAAGAATGGATGGTGCGAAGAGTGCCGTACCTCCAGGTAGTATCATGTGCTTTCTCTATATCGAAGAAAATTGCTACCAGGTGTTGACGTAGCACGAAAGCAGTGGAGATCTGTGTGGTAAGGGTGACAAGGTGGTCCATGGTTGACCTGTTCTTCCTGAAACCACATTGGATGAGTGTAAGTAGGTTTCTCTGTTCCAGGTGCCAGAACAAACGCGTGTTCACCATTCGCTCCAGAAGTTTGCATATGTAGCTTGTGAGCGAGATTGGGCGGTAGGTTGACGGCTTTGTCCTGTCCTTTTCTTCTTTAGGAATAGGAATAATAATCGCTTCGCGCCAGGTCCTAGGAAAGGTATGTTCCATCCAAATCTTGTTGAAGATACGGAGGAGAAAAATTCGTGCCCTCTTCCGGCAGGTGTTTTAACATTTGGTTGTGTATCTGGTCTGGTCCTGGAGCAGGAATCTTTCCCACGGGCGAGCGCACAGGAAAATTCATCCATGGAGAAAGGGGCGTTATAATCTACCTCCAGGCAAGTTGAGAAGTCCAATCTGCATTTCTCCATTCTACTTTTCGTTTTCAAGAAGCTAGGGGAGTAGTGTAAGGAACTGGAGGTATATTCATAAGGACAGGCCAATTCCTCAACTACTTCTTCTTCTGGAGAAGTAATAAGATTTCCATTAATAAGAAGTCCTGGGACAGATGGTGGGGAAAATCTTCCTCCGATCTGTCGGATCTTTCGCCATACTACTTTAGGCGGGGTATGGCAAGAAAGAGAAGAAATAAAGGCTCTCCCGGAAGCGGTCTTACTTTCCCGTATTACTAATCTGGCTCTGGCCCGCTTTCTTTTGAAATCGATCAGGTTTGATGCGGTGGGGAACCTATTGAGCCTCGCGAGTGCTTGCTTTCGGTCACGCACCGCAGTGGCACAGTCAGCATTCCACCAAGGCACAGGGACGCGTCGTGGCCGAGGCGTAGACGTCGGGATTGCAATTGTGGCTGCGCGAAGAAGGGCGTCGGTGAATTGGGCCACCAAGGTATTGATATTACTTGAAAAGTGGTCTGGCATTATAATTTTCTCGCTGAATGTATCCCAGTCGGCTCGATGAAATAGCCAGCGAGGAGGGTGGATGACGTCTAAATTAGGGACATTAAAGTGGACCAAAGTGGGAAAATGGTCACTCCCATGTAGATCGAGTACAGTCCACTCTACCATGGTAGATAGGGATGGACTACAGAGTGCCAGATCGATTGACGAGAAGGAGTTTGACGCCATGGAGAAATAAGTGTGATTCCCGGAATTCAGAAGAATTAAGTTTTGTGGTCAATAATATTTTCGAGGATAGAACCTCTCGGGCAGGTCCTCGTGCCACCTCAGAGGGGATTGTGGGCATTAAAATCCCCCGCAATAAGAAAAGGGGGCGCGCAACTCACAAAAAACATCTTCGAGTTCCTCTTGTGACACGACTTGGCCAGGAGGAATGTATATACTACACACCGTAAAAGAGAAGGATGGTAGGTGTACCCGAACGCAAACTGTTTGGAGGTCGGTTCGAACGTTGTGTTCCTCAGAGGACAGGGAGTCGCGGATGAGTACCGCGAACCGTCGTGAGCACGAAGTCCGTCGTCTTGATCGAACCGATAGATGTTAAATCCGCGAAGAGACAGGGGATGATGAGGGAGAAGATGAGTTTCCTGAAGACAGAATATAAATGGTTTGTGGCGAGAAATTAATCTTAATTCTTCTGAGTGAGCACGAAGACCATTTAAGTTCCATGAGAGAACCATTATGAGAAATTATTTCTTTGGTTGCTTTTTTTCTTTCTCACCTTCTGAATGGTTGTAGAGGACTATCGTGGGGTTCCTCGTGAACAGCAGGGTCATCCTGACTGCTGCTGGATATGGTCGCCTGTGTCGGGGGATTTCCCGACTTTTGGCCACGGGTGACCGAGATCTACAAGAGCTGGAGGATCGTCCGATGTGATTCTCGGAAACAGAAAGAGTGGAACGGGATTTGGATGGCATATTTTTCCTGGGAGGCGGTGTCTGCTTAAGATCGATTTCAGTAGAAGTCTCAGTGGAAGTGGTCGATGTCTTGTGGGAGTTTTTGAACAGGTTTTTTGTACTTTGTGGGAATGATAATTTTCCCATCTTGTATACACGCCGAATCTTCGGGGAAGTCTACCGGCGACACCTGACAACTGAAGTGTGAGACTAGCGCTGGGGTACAGTGAGTTTGACAACTCTGTTACCCCCGGGACTTAGGTTTTTACAGCATTGGAAAAGGATCGTGATAGGTCCACTGGGTTCCTGATTTGGAACCTACGTTTCGCCTCAGGGAAGGAAACCTTTTCGGTTACTCTTATTTTTTGGATTTCTCTTTCCCGGAGAAACGTGGGAAACTGGTTGTCGTTGGCTGGGTGATCGCCTTTCGCACAGTGCGGTAGTTTTGTCGCAGGGTTTGTGGGTCGTGAACTGACGATCCGCACTTCCCGCAAACCGCGTTTACGGACATACATCGCTGCTGGGTATGCCCAAACCTTTGGCACTTGAAACAGCGCACAAGGGTTCGGCACATACTGCCGTACACGGAGGTTGTAGAAAGCTGTAATGATCCTTTCCGGGAGTGATGGACGGTCCAAAAGTAAGGATCAGGGTCGAATTAGGGATCACTTTCCCCTGCTCCTTCCTTCTGATCTTATACACCTCAGCCACACCAAAGGTCTTAAAAAAGTTTAAAAGGTCCTCCTCCGTTTCTGTGGCAAAGTCTTCATGATTTACCACGCCTTTGCACAGGTTCAAGGTGGGATGAACCGTGACTACCTGGAGGCCGGCAATCTGCTTCGTATTTTGAATTTTTCCAATCTGCTCGTCGGTACGCGCTTCAAAAAGAATGGTTCCATTTTTTTTGTCGCACGACCGCTTGGAGCTTCCCGTAGGCTTCTTCGATGGCTCGCGCCAGACGGACAAGCACTCACAGTTTTAAAAGTCTTACCTTCCTCGGCACATGCCATGAGAAGGAAACGAGGCTTCATGGGTCGATCTTGTTTAGAAAAAAAAACCTATTCAAATCAATAGTTCTCTCATCTCACATCTCCTCTTCCTTGCGGAAGAGGGCGGGGGGAAAGGTGAAGTATCCATAAAGACGGAATAGGTTCATCCTCGTGGTCCCCACCCACCACGGAGCCCAACAAGGGGACACTCCATCGGAGTGCCAAGAAAGGAACACTTGACGGGGGGGGGAGGAGGAGGAGGAGGAGGAGGAGGAGGAGGAGGAGGAGGAGGAGGAGGAGGAGGAGGAGGAGGAGGAGGAGGAGGAGGAGGAGGAGGAGGAGGAGGAGGAGGAGGAGGAGGAGGAGGAGGAGGAGGAGGAGGAGGAGGAGGAGGAGGAGGAGGAGGAGGAGGAGGAGGAGGAGGAGGAGGAGGAGGAGGAGGAGGAGGAGGAGGAGGAGGAGGAGGAGGAGGAGGAGGAGGAGGAGGAGAGGAGGGGAGGGAGGAGGAGGAGGAGGAGGAGGAGGAGGAGGAGGAGGAGGAGGAGGAGGAGGAGGAGGAGGAGGAGGAGGAGGAGGAGGAGGAGGAGGAGGAGGAGGAGGAGGAGGAGGAGGAGGAGGAGGAGGAGGAGGAGGAGGAGGAGGAGGAGGAGGAGGAGGAGGAGGAGGAGGAGGAGGAGGAGGAGGAGGAGGAGGAGGAGGAGGAGGAGGAGGAGGAGGAGGAGGAGGAGGAGGAGGAGGAGGAGGAGGAGGAGGAGGAGGAGGAGGAGGAGGAGGAGGAGGAGGAGGAGGAGGAGGAGGAGGAGGAGGAGGAGGAGGAGGAGGAGGAGGAGGAGGAGGAGGAGGAGGAGGAGGAGGGAGGAGGAGGAGGAGGAGGAGGAGGAGGAGGAGGAGGAGGAGGAGGAGGAGGAGGAGGAGGAGGAGGAGGAGGAGGAGGAGGAGGAGGAGGAGGAGGAGGAGGAGGAGGAGGAGGAGGAGGAGGGAGGAGGAGGAGGAGGAGGAGGAGGAGGAGGAGGAGGAGGAGGAGGAGGAGGAGGAGGAGGAGGAGGAGGAGGAGGAGGAGGAGGAGGAGGAGGAGGAGGAGGGAGAGGAGGAGGAGGAGGAGGAGGAGGAGGAGGAGGAGGAGGAGGAGGAGGAGGGAGGAGGAGGAGGAGGAGGAGGAGGAGGAGGAGGAGGAGGAGAGGAGGAGGAGGAGAGGAGGAGGAGGAGGAGGAGGAGGAGGAGGAGGAGGAGGAGGAGGAGGAGGAGGAGGAGGAGGAGGAGGAGGAGGAGGAGGAGGAGGAGGAGGAGGAGGAGGAGGAGGAGGAGGAGGAGGAGGAGGAGGAGGAGGAGGAGGAGGAGGAGGAGGAGGAGGAGGAGGAGGAGGAGGAGGAGGAGGAGGAGGAGGAGGAGGAGGAGGAGGAGGAGGAGGAGGAGGAGGAGGAGGAGGAGAGGAGGAGGAGGAGGAGGAGGAGGAGGAGGAGGAGGAGGAGGAGGAGGAGGAGGAGGAGGAGGAGGAGGAGGAGGAGGAGGAGGAGGAGGAGGAGGAGGAGGAGGAGGAGGAGGAGGAGGAGGAGGAGGAGGAGGAGGAGGAGGAGGAGGAGGAGGAGGAGGAGGAGGAGGAGGAGGAGGAGGAGGAGGAGGAGGAGGAGGAGGAGGAGGAGGAGGAGGAGGAGGAGGAGGAGGAGGAGGAGGAGGAGGAGGAGGAGGAGGAGGAGGAGGAGGGGAGGAGGAGGAGGAGGAGGAGGAGGAGGAGGAGGAGGAGGAGGAGGAGGAGGAGGAGGAGGAGGAGGAGGAGGAGGAGGAGGAGGAGGAGGAGGAGGAGGAGGAGGTGGTGGGGGTGGTGTTATGTGTTTCTGAAATGCAAATGTTTTGCAGTGTTTTTTCAAACTCACTTTAAGATTTATTGCAGCTCAGCCATTCATTGGAATTCTTTGTATTGCTATGGATAACCTTGTACCAAAGTATTCTTCCATGCTTGTACTTTAAATATGATTTGAAAGAGTACAAATGCCTTGCATGCATGAAATAACATTATTCTCTATCTTTCTAATACTTTGCCAATTGAGCAAGAGGTTCTGCAGGTGTCGATCTTAGGTCTTATCCTCTTTCTTTGATACGTAACTACACTCGTCCATTAAAAAATAGAAGAACGGTTCTGTTTGCTAATGAGATGAATGTTCTTTAATACATTACTTAATGATTGTCTGTAATATATATTTTTAATACATGTTTCCTTTCAATTTTTAGACAATCAGTTCTGACGTTTTTGTTGTATTTTCTTTGTCCTGGCAGGGTGGCCAAAAGTACGAAGAAAAAAACAAACAAAAAAATTCAGAACTAAAATTGAAATGAAATGTCTAAAAATTGAAAGGAAGCATTTATTAAAAAATAAAAAAAGGAATGTTTTGTTAAAAAAGAACCAATAAATATGATTTCCTAAGTTTCAATTTGGTTTTGGAATAACAAATTAATAGTTAACGAAGAAAAAGATTATTTCATTGAATTTTTGCATTTCAAACCTGCAATTGCATAAGCCACTGAAAATGAACAATATGCAAATGTCTGATGTTTAGGTAAAATTTGTGTCAAACCTCAGGTGGAGTATACATAAAACTGAATTAACACTAAATTAGTTTATTATGTTTCACATTCAGAATTTGTTCAAATTCTGTCAGTCTTCAAACAGTTTATTGCGTGTATTTTGCAAATATATATTCTCAAGAGATATGGGTTCATATTTTGTGTGAAATCCTACAAATTTCATTATGTAGTTCATTTAGAGCAAAAATGTCTATTTTCAAATGTTAACTTTGCTTTGTTAGTACTTTTGTTCTTCATTAAACCATGTGTGGTTAAAAGGTGGTGAAGAGATTCTAGAGCTCAAGAAAATGTGTACAATTACTCCTCCTCCCAAGGAGTTCTATAAAGATATAGTATTGTACTCTTTGCCTTTTCCACATGTCGGATAATTTTTACTGTTTTTTGACAAAATAAATCAAATCAAGTACTGTCTAGTACATACAGATTTCACTTATTAATCTTTCTTAGAATATTCTCTAGGAAAAAGTGACGTTTAACACTCCAACATTTACATTTGAACCTTCAATTAAATATTCAAAAAACCAATATTCTATAAAAAATATATTTGGAGATATATTTACAGAATATATCACAAACAAACATACAAATGCTTTCTCAATAAATTCACATACAAAAAACAATAATAATTACTTTTCTTGATCACTTTTTTCATTTCCATTCATCCCAAAATGTTGAAATGTTTCATATACTACATACATATTCTCAAAATACAACATATTTCAAACGTTATTTTCAAAGAATCTTGGAGCATTTGACAAGTGGCCAACCTTTCTGCGGCAAATCATAAACGAGATTATCATATTTTTAAATAAAACTACCACTCTCAGAATACAAGTTGTATTAATACCCTTCATTATCACTACGGTAAGGGCCTGGATCCTTAGATTCCTTTATCAATTTTGTTTATTTCACAATAACAGGACTAACGTAACAAGCTTTCATTTGTAATTTTTATCTATCAAAAGTATGAATTCTAAGATTCTAAAAACAGGTAAAATGAGTTAAAAATTTAAAAATGAACATTTGAGAATAAAGTGAACCACCAAATAAATTAACACATCATAAATATAGCTGTATAAAATTTAACATTTTACATTTATAATGATGAGAGCCTTGTTAAACAATACAGCATGGACTAATGAAAATGTATTCCATTCAAGTGAAATCTTGGATGAATGATTACAAGAAGCTGGACCTGTCCCTGAGTAGGTTAGTGACAATAGTAACTTTGAAGACACCATTACAGATAGAGAGATTTTATTCCTATAATTTTATTCTTCTCAGCACTCTGTAATAATGCTTACTAGCTCCTAATTCATTGGAGGAGCTGTCAGACATGTGCTGGTCTTACAGTAGAGAAAATATTTCACTTCTGTTGCAAATATATTATATACAAATGGAAGCACCTTCTCATTATTAATTTAGTCCACATACAAAATCCAATATTCATGTCTTTACACATGAATGCAAGCAACAGGGAGGCTAGGGTATTCAAATACAATAAACTGGATAAAAGGGTATTTATACATGATTGGAATTGTTATTTTACACAGACATTTGAGGTATTTTCTTGTGGAACCATTAACTTGGTTGCTTGTTGCACAGCAAATGTTTGTTAATTTAATAGGCCTCTAATACAATAACAAAATAGAGCAGTTGTTCTCACAGACAAAGTATGAAATATTTTAGTTATGTTTTTTTATCAATGTTGAAACACTCAGGCTACATTACTGAGGAGAAACTGACAAATTCAAAAACGTTCTGTTACCAAACACATTTTTTATTTACTTTTTCAGGTGTGCAGCACTATGCACCTTGTTATGGGTGTGTGCCATGAGCCAAAAAGGATTGAGAACCCCTGTCATAGAATAAAAACCTATGAGATTAATAATTTGTATCAAAACAAATTGCTGAAAAAATTCTAAAAGTCTACAAATCATTAATAATGAACAACAAGTGGAAAAATATAAAAATTTATTCTTGATAGAGTGGCCCACAATCAACATTTCCTGCCTCCATATACACAGTTTTTAGCTGAGTGTAATGTTCTAAAACTGCAGTACCATTTTCTCTCCCCAATCCACTAAACTTGTACCCTCCAAATGGCACTTCTGGGGGATATATATTATAATTGTTAATCCATATGGTTCCTGCTTCAAGTTGGGGAATTACTCTCATAGCTCTCTGTATATCACTGTCAAATAAAATATATATTAATATGCAATTATAGAACATCTTTTCTGTATTTTATTTAGTATTTTGATCATTCCTAAAAACAAGCAAGAACTACTTTTTATTACATAAATATATAAAAGAAGTGTTTTCCAAAAAACTAGAAAACCACCAGTTTGGTAACAAATGTTCCAATGTGTTCCAATGCTGAAAATTTCAAACATAATCATATAGAGGTATCACAGTGGGCATGAGTGAGGGAGTGTAGTGGGCATGAGTGCCAACATCTGACTCTAGTTGGCCATGGTGTAGCTAATGTTTGTGAGTTGTGTCATCAGTGTAACAGTTGACATCTAGCAATGTCTTCTATATATTTCTGACACATCGGAGCTTAAAGATGTGTATCATCAAAGAGGAGAAATAGGAAAAAAAACATAACTGTATTTCATATAAGAAATATGTATTCAAAATTTCTATTTCAAAATAAACTTTCTTAAAATAAATTAATTGTTTTCCCAATAGTATGACACATCTTTTCCTGAAGCTTGAACAAGTGACTTAACAAGCCTGGGCTGAAAAAAAATATATTGGCTCAAGTCAAAAAAGTATAAATTTATACGAGATAAATAGTTTATCAATAAAACTTCACAAGTGAAGTAAGACAAAATTATGCAAATACTGTACTATTCACATTTGCAGAAACTTTACATCACATTATTCAAATATTTAATTTTGGAGAACAGATTAAGTAACAAATCTCCGACTTCAATATTGAGGGGTTGGGAAAATGCTAAGAAAATTTTAACTTTTGCAATATTTAAAAATACAGTAAGCTCAATGAAAATGGGAAATGTGCCATTTTTATAAGTGTACTTTGCTAATATCCAAGATAAAAATGTAATTCAAATATATGGTATCATTTTTGAGAAATTCCAAAACTTAATTGAAGCTTTATGTAAAATTAATCCCCAAAATAAAAATATCCATTTCAAATCCAAGGAAAAGCAACATTAGCCAGATTGATTACAGAATGTCAATTTGGGTGCAAATCCTACCTGTGGTTTAGCCATTATCATTGCTCACAGATGAATAGGCTGATGAGCATATGTTTTGCCATAAACCAATTTTTTGGAATCAAGGACCCACAAAATGTGGGTTCCAGCAACATGTCTGAAGAGGAAGTAATATACTTCACATTGGAGCAAGAATTATCCACATTTTTGGTGCCAAGGGCCTGCAGAGAGAGGAGGAAAGAGAGGGAGAGAGAGGGAGAGAAAGCGCACGTGAGAGAGAGAGAGAGAGAAAACAAGCCACACAACGCTATGAGTGAAGACAACGCACATTTTCTAATCCGCGACGCCTGCTATTACACAATAGACCTTACTCTGAATGAGTGTGTGTGTATGTGTATGAGAGTGAGTGTGTGTGTGAGAGTGCGTGTTTTTAAAATTCAGAGGGAACAATGAAAATTGGATCTGTGCCACCTTTATAAGTGTATTTCACTCTATTCTACCAACTAATATAAAGACAAAATTTGAAATAGTTATTGAGAAATTTTGAAAATATCTCATGGCGAAGCAAATGCAAATGGTGGCAAATGCAAACAATTCCCTGAAACTAATAGATTTGTTACAAATTCGAAGGACCTCAACTTGAGTCAGTTCGATCAGGGAATATTCATTTTGGAAGAAAATCCTCAGAATAATGTAGTCAATAGTCCCTTTGGACAGACACAAATGGACATTTAAAAAGAAATACTTTTTTGGTATCAATGAACTCCAAAATGTGTACTTCCTGTAAAAATTTTGTCATCAATTTTCTGTTCTAAGTCCATTTTACTAAATTTTTCAAGAGAGCCATTTAAAGTTTGTATGTAATGGGTTGTTTGATGCACCCATGTAGACATGGAGATACAACACAATGGGGCAGAAATTTCATTTTGTTACAACATTGGGCTTAGAACAGTCTGGTTCTCAGCCATTGCTATTACTCCACATATAAGTATAGACCTATATGAGAAAGTAGAAAAACAATTTATTAAAGAATAACATTTTACTTATGAATGAATATTGTGTTTACCGTGTAAAAACTGCTCCTGCTAAACCAAATTTGGAATTGTTAGCTCTTTCTATTACTTCTTCTTCTGAGGAGAAGGTCAGAAATGAGAGAACTGCACCAAAGACTTCCTCTTTCACAACTTGCATTGTGTCACTGCAGTTTGTCAAAATGCATGGAGAAATGTAGATGCCTTCATTCAGAGGTGGGGGTAAAGTAACTACTTCACCACCATATGCAACAACTGCACCCTAAAATAAAATTATTATTAAAAACTGCAGCTTCACATTTTTTTAAAGAATGACTAGAATACAAATTCTTACAGATTTTTTTGCATTTTCTATAAATCCCAAAACTTTTCTAGCATGATCATTCGAGATTGTTGCACCGACTGTGGTATCTTCATTACAAGGATCTCCAATTTTCAGCTTTTTTGTTGCTTCTATTAGACAGTCAAGAAAAGAACCAGCTATTTTTTCATGCACAAATACTCTGGTCCCATTGGAGCAAACCTATAAAATTAAAATTACATAAAGTATTGAATATTTTATTTATATATCTGTGGACATTTATAATAAATTTTATTTTCCAGTTTTTAGTGAAAGATTGGTGAAAACATAATTTACTTACAGCTCCTTGTGATAGAAAGTTTGCCATTAATGTGGCTTTCACACTATTTTCCATATCCTGCATCATCAAATATTATGATTGGAGATTTTCCTCCAAGTTCCAAAGTAACCTTTTTTATACCTTCTGCAGCTGAAATAATATATTTTGACACGTGATTTTAACGTGCACATCAATAGCCCCATAGATTTTTGTTCCAAGGTCTTTTAATATTGACATTTTTTAAATTTTAACTAAGATTTTTGACAATTCTGGACCCAAGATACAATTTTTGAAATAGACCTCAATACAGATCGAAATGCTAAATATAATAAATCATTTAAAAATAATATTGTGTCTGTTTTGAAAAAAAAAATGTCCAAAAGTTTTTAACATTAAAAATGAAGTAATAGACAACAGCATATTCCTTAACATATATTTATAAAGATTTCAAAAAGAATTTATATAAAGATTAGGTTTTTTATTTTTTTTTAAATACCTGCTTTCATAACTTTCACTCCAGTATCCACAGAACCAGTAAAAGATACTTTGGCTACGGAAGGATGACTACAAAGAGCATTTCCAGTAACAGCACCTCCCTTCCATAGACAAAAAAGTGGAAATGGAGATAAACCTTTTCCATTTACATTATAAGGAACACGGCTTTTATTTTACTTTGTATCTTGTTGTTTCGTGAATTAATGTATAAAAATTTCAGGAAGAAAATTCACCTGAATAACATTAAAAACACCTTTGGGAAAGCCTACTTCTTCCAATAATTCAGCCAATATTACAGCTGTAAGAGGAGTCAATGGAGATGGTTTGAAGACCATTGTATTTCCACAGGCCAGGGCAGGAGCCACCTGATAATACACAATACACTTTATTGTGAAGACAATTTAGTACATTGTATCACCTCAGGTTCACAAAATTTAATCAGTCACCGTATTATTCAATAGGCAGGTTCAGAATCTGTGATTGGGATGAAAATTCAATTAAGTTAAATTCAAATAATTCATGAATTATTCAATTAATAACTTTTAAAGTTCTACTACGTTGAATCAGTCTTCACAATTGTTATTTTGAAAATTAATCCTTCACAAAAGTACAATGTTTCTTCAAAATGTGGAAGTCATAGCTTCCATAATTTGGAAGATTTTATTAGTTTTTTAAAAGCAAACAAAGTGCCAATGTAACCCCGCAGAGGCCAAACATTGCCACCTCTAATTATTTCCAAGTCCCTGGCAATGTTTAAATGTGTGAGAGTTGGATAGGAAACAGAAACACATAAATATGTATAAGAACATAATTAGTCTTTGGTTTTTGACAGTTTAAATACTCTAAACAGGGATAAATACTGCTTTGAGAACTTAGTCTAAAATAAGTTTTATTAACTGTTTTACATTGTGATAAAATGCGATAGCGAAAAAGCGCTTTCTCCCTTTTATATTTAATCTTGGAAGCTCACCAACCATATTGAATTTTGGCATAACACACTCATCCACATCATTTAAGGTGTACTGCTA
This sequence comes from Acheta domesticus, assembly GCA_031308135.1. Classification (NCBI taxonomy): domain Eukaryota; kingdom Metazoa; phylum Arthropoda; class Insecta; order Orthoptera; family Gryllidae; genus Acheta; species Acheta domesticus. The sequence continues at coordinate 190,776,165 of JAHLJT010009436.1, read as the reverse complement.
ATTCCATTCAGTTCAGTAGCTTTTTCCACCTTAATATTCCACAATTTACTTTTTCCAGTGCTCAGTGCATTTTCACTTCATCATAGGTTTGTAAACCTTAAATATTGAATTTTTTGTCTATGTGACAAAGTAACAGTGCAAGTATGGCGACAACAAAAAAGTAATTTTGTATCAAATGTAATTAATCAATGTTTACAATTTATAAGTCATATGCTTTAGAAATGATATATAACTCACAATGCATGCATTACACATAGCATGCCTAGGACATACATATTTACTTATCTATGTTGTTTATTTCAAATCACTTAATCCAAAATTAACAAAGTTTCAATTATGAGATTTGGCTGGATCACAATACACCACACATATTTACAGACATTTTAGGTTAAAACTGTAACCCAATGCAACAAACAATTGTATATGAAGCTTCTAAGAGAGGTAGCTAGCTATGAGAACTCAGCTAGTAAATAAATTTATGATACACACAGTACTACTTAAAATTTTTTGAAGTTGTGGCAATGTGTCACCCATGGCAAAGTTACCCGTCGTTACCTTATATATATTTCACAAGTTTTTTATCCAGGCATTTTTTAGAAAATCTATCATTTTTAAAATCATTAAAAACATCTGCACATTAAACAGAGAAATATAATTTAGTTTAAACCATTTTATTCAAATATTCTATTGATTCCTATAAGAATATTTTAATAAAATGGTTTAAACTAAATTATATTTTTCTGTTTCAAGTGTGAGTACTTTTAATGATTTTAAAAATAATTAACTGTTAAAAAATGTCAGGGCAAAACAAAACCTTATGAATTAGAAACTTAATGACAGTGTGATAGATAATTTAATTTTAATTATATCCCCACATAAACATTCAAACTCCTCAGAATTTTTTATATTTAATAAAGTTGTAGTGAATGTTAATGTTTTTCAATTAAAAATAATAGTGATTTTGGTCTTCTTATATAAAAAGTGTGCAACTCTCCAAACTTCTCACATTTTTGATGCCTGCATATACAGTGCTATTACTACTTTAAGCAGTCACTGAAGATTCCCGAGAAAGAATGTCCATTTGCACAGGTGGCTGCTTAATGGAGGTAATGAGAATGTGTGAAGTGCTAGACTAATTTTTTAGCAATTAAGTGAAGCATAGTTCATTATTATTACATTTTTAATTACACTTAATGTACAAAATACTGGAAGCGTTTTTGTTGCAGTGCACTTCAATAATTTGTTTATAAAATTTCCGGCTTTTGCACTACTTTTTTTCACAACTGGCAGTTTCCTTTCATTCATGGACTCTATTTCCAACAAATTGAAGCTGCAATTCATACCCATGGAAATTTGCAATCATGCAAGAAAATCTATATTTGGTTTTGTCACACAGAAATTAAAGTACCTGAGAGATGAGCCTCTTTAGATATCACTGTTTAAAGCAATTGATGATGTGCCTAATGTACGAATATTTGGTGATCTTTGCCAGTCTTGCTTATATGTTTTGGATCAAAATCACTAATTCCTCAGGAAATATGATCTTCTAATACAGATTTATCGATAAAATGTGACGGCCACTGATGGCACGGCCAAGTGACAACTTAAAAGAGGAAATTTTTATTTACATACATCTTATGGAAAAAGCAATCTGTTCCACAAAAAATGACCATTATTGTGGAGAATGATTAATCAAGGGGGCTGTTTAGCAGGTTTCACCTCACCCACCATTTCACTTATACTTCTCCCTCATAAGTCACATAGAACTTTTACTGTCTTGACAAAAATAAATTAAATCAAACTACTTAACGTCACTCAAATGAAACGACAGAATCTAAATACAGCTCAAACAAATTATATACTAATTGTTCAGAAAATCCTGTCTCAAATCCACAAGTGAAGATGGTAAATATATTTCAAAAGCAAGATTAAAATTTTCCTTTTAATTTTGAAGACCTCTTATGTTTAAAAACCTATTTAATTCTTATTGCTATACTGAATCATCTACAATTTTTGGACCTACTATTAATCAACTTCATCCCCAACCAATTCACATAAAATTGTTTACAACCCAACAAACCTTCCAAGAACAGGTCTGCAAAGGGAATTCCAGGCTCCAATTCCACAACAACACCGAGTGGTTCCGACTAACAATAGCAAATGAATCCCCTTGAAATGGAACATGCTGACCTGAATAAAAATCAGTAGTATAAAAAAGGAAGCTCATTATTGTTGACAGATTATTAACAGTAAAAGGAACAACAAAAACTCACCAGTAAGGAACCTATTATCCCTCCAAAATATTCAAATGCATCGGCACAAGAAGCAATATCTATCTGTGCTTCCCATATAGGTTTCCATTGTTATTAACCTCTACTTGAGATATATATCTAAGTTATCCCGAATCTTTTTACCAGCAGACAGTAATAATCTTCCTCGTTGAGTATTAGATTGCTGAAGAGGAAGTAATGCACATCATTTCCTTTTTTTTAACAAGTGTTTAAACAGCAAATGCTTATAAAACCCTGGTTTTACCCTGCTCCATTCCTTAAATGCAAGTTTGGCTGCTAAAACGGCACGATTAACTTCTTTAGATCCCGATGCGGAACACAACACAACTTTTTACCAGTAGAAGGTTGTATAACAACAATATTGTCTTCAAAATCAACAGGTGTCACCTTGCTACCATCTATATAATTGAATGGTCCAGACAACACATTTGAGAAGGGCCTATATTGAACTCTTCTAACTACATTCATTAATATATGTCCCGTCAAGTTTCCTCGAAACACTTTCATTATGAGGTTATGTTTGTGATATTGCTATTATCTTCTTCCAATTCTATAAAATGCAAATCTCATCATAAGATATTCGTTATGGGCACCGATATTCGTGATGGGCACTGCCTTGCATTGCACCCGATTCATAAGCACTGACGAAAACACTGTTCACTACTGTACACTGTATAGTATATACTGCACAGTGGGCTACTATAACAGTGTATTAGTTTTGTTTTTTTAATGCTGTCATACAATCTACTGAATCAGCACTTCAGTATTATTTTTTGTTAAAAAAGCAATAACAGTAAGTAACCAGTCAGATACGTTAATTCAAAAATGCCCGCCAAATTAAAGGGACACACTTGAAATCAATGATAAAACAATGATCGCTAGTTCTCTAATTTTAAGTGAATTCTTTGTTAGTGCAAGTGAATGCGCAAGATCCTTACACGTCCTTACACGTTGACTAGCGAATTTCAAAGAGTTACGAGTGTTTTCTGTTTCTCAGTAGTCAAATGCCAATTGTATATTACCAGATTTTTACATGCCTATGATATGAAGCCTCTAATGAGGAAATGGATGTTGTTTGTTGGAAATGGATGTTCTAATCAAATGGATTTCTTTGCTTTACAGAACATTGGTTATCTCCTAATGAACTTGGCATTTTCCAAATTCCAAACTTTTACCTCGCAGGCTATTATTGTAGAAAAAGAGAATCTCATAAAAGTCCTTCATATGGAGGTTGTTGTATTTACGTTAAAAATAATATTGATTCTATCTTCTTGACGGAATTCAATGAGTATTCCGTTGAAAATGGTTTTTGAAATTTCTGTTGTACATCTTCCTGTGCTAAAAATGATATTGCTTTGCATCTACAGGCCTCCAACAAAGAGAGCTGCAGATTACATTTTGTTCTTAGAAAAACTAGAGATAACACTAATCAAAGTCATCCAATCGCTCTTTTGAATCCATTGTTGTATGTGGAGATTTTAACATTGATTTTTCTGGTCGAATCTTGCGAGAAAGAGCAGTTTCTTAACTTAATTAATTCCTTCAATTTAGATATTACAATAAAAGTACCTACACGGATCACAGTAAATTCAAAGAAGGCAATCAATCAAATTATAATTAACAAAACCACTACTCGACATGAAATTGAAACAAAAGATTTAGGATACAGTGACCACGATGCACAAATTCTTACCATTATACGAAATGCGAACAATGGACACAATAAATAATACACGTATGAGTAGAGTGTTTTCTAAAAGTAAAATAAAATTATTCATTTGATTACTTGCTGCAGGAGTCATGGGACGCGGTTTATAATACTATTGATATAAACGATAAATATTATTCTTTTTTTTCAACGCTTTCATTTCATTTTAACACTTGCTTTCCTCTTCAGAAAAGAAAATTAAATATTTCACGCAAAAGCAATTCTTGGATAACACAAGGGATTAGAACATCATGTAAAAACAAACGAGTTCTTTCTTTCATTTCTAAGCGTCATAACGTATCTCAAGATTTCCGCCTGTACTTTAAAAAATACAAATCATTGTTAAGAAAAGTCATAAGGCAGGCTAAAATCATGAAACACGATCAGGATATTTGAACTCAAATAACAAAACAAAATCAATGTGGGATATAGTAAAAAATGCGACCAAACCAACTAGAAACCTTGTAGAGAATGTTGTTTTAAAAGATAACGATAGAGATGTGAACGATCCGGCAACAGTGGCTAGTCTCTTTAACCAATACTTTTCGAGATCGATTGATCGATCGATTTTTGCTGTCGATCTCACTAAGGGTTTTTCAGCCACAAAATTCAAACATCTGACGTTTCCCTAAAAATCTTAGACATTATGTTCGTTTCCGAAACCTCTTCCTATGAAATTCTCAAATAATCGGAAATTAAAAAATAAATATTCGGCCGGTTTAGATGAATTTCCGGATTGTTTGTTAAAGACATGCGCGCCAGCCATTATACACCCGTTAACTCACAGATTTTAATGCAATCGTTATGCACCGGAATTTTTTCCAGATATTTTTTAAAACAGCTAAGATTAAGCCGCTCTTCAAAAAAGGCAACAAAAATGAAGTTCAAAATTATCGGCCAATTTCTCTTTTGTCAGTTTTTTCAAAAATATTAGAGAGACTTTTTTTATGTGCGAATGGAAACCTTTCTCAATAAACACGACGCGTTTTCAAATTGCCAACATGGATTCCGGAAATCAAAATCTACGGAAACAGCCATCTTTTCTTTTCTTAAGATGTTGCCTCATCATTGGATCAAACGAAGCAACTATTGGAATATTTTTAGATCTTTCAAAAGCTTTTGACGTAATTGATCATAACATTTTACTTTCAAAATTACCTTCGTATGGAATCCGTGGTATTGCTCTAGATTGGCTATGTTCGTACCTTAAACAACGATCTCAGAGAGTAGAAATACCTTACTGGAATGATGGAACTTTATGTACACACCTTTCCGGTTCTTTGCCAATTGCACGTGGAGTCCCGCAAGGATCGATTTTAGGCCCTATTCTCTTCCTATTATACGTAAATGACATGCCCTTAGCGATTCGAAACGGAAGAACAGTTCTCTTTGCGGATGATACAAATATTCTTTGCAACAAAGAAACCGTAAATAGTACAATATCAGACGTTTCAAATTGGTTCCGTAATAACAAATTAAAAGTAAATGAAAATAAAACTGTTTCAATACAGTTTTTCCATGTCAAATAAAAAAATTCTGTACTCCATTGAAAATGAACGGTGTGCCATTGACTGATGTTAATGTAACAAAATTTTTAGGTCTATCAATTCAGTCAGACCTCAAATGGAATGCCCACTTAAATGAATTGAACACAAAATTAAGTTCATTATGCTAGGCGTTCAGAATTCTTTCAAATTCCGTCAGCCTTCATACAGCTCGTTGTGTATATTTTGCCAATGTCCACTCCCGCTTGAGATATGGCATAATATTTTGGGGAAACACATCTTATAGCTCACAGACTTTCAGATTACAAAAAAGAATTGTACGAATAATAAGCAAATCCAACCCACGTGATTCTTGTAAGTCACTCTTTATTAATCTAGGAATTTTACCATTACCTTGTCTCCTGATTTACGAATCAGTAGTTTTTGTCAAAAATGACTTACTTAAGGGCGGGAATATATTTCAGCAAACGCCGATGTCTATAAGTATAACACACGACGTAGTAATCATATTCACCAGGTGGCAGTATCAACAGCTCACTACAAAAAATTCGCATACAATTCATGTACATTACTCTACAACACTTCGCCAGAAGACATTAAACGATTAAATTCAATAGAAAAGTTTAAGTCCCAAGTAAAATCTTTTCTGCTGCATAACTGTTTCTATACAATTCGAGACTATACCGAGCATCAAAAAGGAAAGTAACATTAATTTTAACAATGATAGTTAATGTAATTATTTATCATTTGGACTGTATAATTCTAAAGAACCTGTAACAAGTATTGTACCACAGTTTCTGGGTTGATGGCCCCCATCTCGATCAGGTTTTTCGTCCAGTTTCCCTGATCCTTGAGCAAATGCTGAGATGGTCCTTTGTTTTGCTTCTGGACATAAATGTAACTTCATTATTTGTGCACGTCTTCTGAATTTCAATGGGAAATATAGTTATTCAAATTATCGTTTTCCATATTATCGCGGCAAAAAGTATTATTCTTTCATGAAGAACATGAGGGTTCAGGGCAGGAATTTATAGCTAATTTACCTTTGAAAATATATTTTATTATATAGGAGCGAATATTTTGTCAAAAAAACTCGAAAAAGCCTCTCTTTTCTGTATTCAAAATTCGACTAGGATATGTTTTAGGATAGAGACCACAGAATTATGAAAACGTGCACAAAATTCACTTCTCCCCATAGCTCGTCATACGCAGTTTTTTAACTGTTTTTGACGTAAATAAATAAATAAATAAATGTCTTAGATCTCTGTTCTGAACTAGCTCAAGTGTATCCTTGCACTTCTGTGCTGTAGTCCACCACGTCGCTGCGGCGTAGTGGCTAAAGGCCGGCAACACGTTTAATATAGTGCCAGGCGAAGTTCCAAGGGGAGTATAGGTTCCCTCAAGAGTGGTTGTAAGAGTCGAACTCTTAGCTGAAGTTTTGATCGAATTCTCCTATCATGTAAGTGCCAGCGCATCCTTCGATCAGAAGTGACGCCTAGGTAAGTAGCCTTAGGCGCCCACTTCAGTTTTTGAGTTTGTAGTGTAATTTGTTTTGGTGGTGTGAACTGCTTGTGTATTTGTGTTTGCGACGAGTGTAACAGATTGCCTGAGATTTTTCCGCTGAAAAAGTCAAGTGTTTTTTTTCCCGCCCAGTTCTGGTTCAAGTTCATCTGTTGTAGTATTTGAGTTTGTAGTCTAGGTTTATTCCTCTTGCTAGGACGCTATATCGTCAGTATAGAGGAATAGTCTTATTCGCGGTATATGTTTTATGCCATTGACAAATAGCGAGAACAGCAGCGGAGAGAGAACGGATCCTTGAGGGACCCCGACCTCTATCCTCCGCTTTGAGGATCTCGCTTTTCTCACATTTACCACAAGTGTGCGCTCTGCGAGGAAAGACAACCATGTCCGTTATGTCTTGTGGAAGGCAGCGCCGAAGTTTGTAATGATTCTGTTGTGTGGTACTTTGTCAAAGGCTTGCAACATGTCGAGATAAATGACAGGTACATCCTGTGTGACTAGCAGATCAGCGGAAATCTGCTTAGCCATGCAAAGTGCTTATAAAGAAACGGAATGGCCCGATCTGAAGGCAAATTTTTCATCTCGGTTGAAATTTCGCGAGAGAACAGTTGGCTGGATTCGCGCGAGTAGAAGCCTTTTAAATCCTTTCCCATTACAGGAAAATGGCCTGTGGCTCGCAGCGAGTGTGAGATCCTTCCCGGGTTTCGGAAGCATGGAAATACTTGCGTGTTTCCAATTTTTCGGAAAGTACCGCTGGGTAATGCAGGTATTGTAGATTCGCGTAAGTTGTGTGCCCATGACTGATAGGGCCTCCTTAAGAATGGAAGGACGTTTTCGGTCAGGCCCCAGTGCTTTACGACTATGCAAACATTTAATTGTAGTTGAAACTTCTTTGACTATACAAGGTGTAAGTGTGTTGGCTGTCTTCCGTTTCCTCCTCACCTGCCGCCTGTTTGGTGTTGTTAACAAACCTCTCTTCAAGCATGTCGGCAAATAATTCTGTCTTCGCTTGATCAGAAAAGAGGTATGTTTGTTTGCCCTCCGAGGTGTCGTGGCCACGTATGGCGGTTGCGGTTTTGGGTACTGACCTGAGCGCATTTTGGAGTTTGAAAAGGCCGGTGCAAGTGTGGTCGGAACCGATCTCTCTCATCCACTTTTCCCATTCCGCTGCGTGGTAATTTGCGAGCGTCGTTTTCAGGCGTTTTTCGCCATCTCGCAATTGTTTCCTGAGCTCAGGGCACCTAAACTGCTGCCATAGTTGCCTAGCTTTGCATTTCTCAGAAGCTCTTCGACATCTGGAGGAAGTGTATGTGAACCCTCTTCGGGCGGGCACCAGATAACCGGCGTCGCCTTTCTGCGGCCTGCTTGTATGTTTTGTGAATATGTGTATTGTAGTGTTAATAGATTCTAGTGAATCCATTATTTGTGTGGTTTGTGTTTGTTCTTGTAGTGATAAGAGTGTTGTGAAACTCATTCCAGTTGGTTGGTTGTGGAACCCACTGTCTAGGGCCGCAGAAAGCACGAATGCAACTAACAGCGAAGTCAATGGGTGTGTGGTCAGAAAGGGAGAAAGGAATGGGTTTGGGAGTGGTGACTCGAATATTCCCAGATGTGAGTGCCACATCTAGGATTTCGGGTCGAAAGCGGAGGTCAAAGACGAATCGGGTAGGGGTGGAGGGCGGGCTGAGTGTCATAGTGTTGTGTGACAGCAGGAAACTTACAAGTAAGTTTCCGTTACTGTTTGTTGTGTTACATCCCCATTCCTCGCACTTGGCGTTCAGGTCACCCGCCATGACCGTGCGAGGAGCTAGGGAGAACACTTCAAGGAGAGGACGATTTGGTGATATGTAGACACCAGTGCAACTTTGCCCTCCGTCGTCTTTACCACAGTCGCTGCCGATTCAAGCCTCGCAAGGCGAGGCGCAGAGGCGAGAATCTAACCATGCTATGATTTTCCAGTCCAATCGATATGGTCATGAGCCCAGGAGTAGCGCTTCAGGCGATTTTGTGCTGTTAGCAAAGGCACTCGATGTGGTCTTTCTGCTGCCAAGCTCATTAAAGCCAAATTTCATCTCACTGTCCCAACTAATACGTTCGTCGTACGTCCCACATTGGTCTCTGCGGTATTTCACGCGGTGTTGCTTTTCTGTTAGCACTGACAATTCTACGCAAACGCCGCGGTTCTTGGTCATTAAGTGCAGGCTTTAAGTGCAGGTCATTAAGTCGGCCATTGCTTTGTCCATGATATGTTATGCCTGAAATTATGTATTCTCGGGACACTCTTGACACTGTGAATCTCGGAATATTGAATTCCCTAACGATTTACTAAAAGGAATTTCCCATGTGTCTAGCTTTAACACCATTCCACGTTCAAAGTCTCTTAATTCCCGTCGTGCGGACACACAATCACGACAGAAACCTTTTCTCATGAATCCCTTGAATACAAATGAAAGCTCTGGCAATGCACTGCCCTTTATACCCTTTGTACGCGATACTTCGCCATCTGTGTATTTGTATGTTGCTGTACCGTGACTTTTCTCACGCCAGTGTATATATCCTCAGTGTGGTACTTCCAGCAAGTATTTTAATTTTATATTTTTTATTTGTGCTATTTAAAATCATAATGAAAAATAAACATATACTTAATGCAGTTTCTTGATCATCCATCTGTAGGCATGTTTAATGTTTATGTTGAATTACAAAATTTTTAAATTTGCGTCATTCTGATGAATCAAATCGAGACGATTTCATGTTATTGTAGAGAGACAGTTTAGTAATTCACAGCCCTTCACCACATGTGTCTTGAACCTATCCAACAGACGTTCATCGTTACTTCTCTCAGAATATTATAAAGTCGGTGTGCTGCATGTGTACGTGTAATTCTATACAGACTCACGATTACTGGAAGTTATGTGGCAGAAAAAACGTTTTGAACTAATGGCAACTACGATTATTTATCAGCCGTTTGTCTACAAAAATCAAATTTAACATTTATTGGGATATTTTACCCAATTTTCGAGAGCTCATGAGTTAATTAATTAACCTTTTCTCTGATCTACAAGAATGTACCGAACGTTTTTCAGTTTCCCGTATACTAGACCTGCACAACGCCTGCTCCCGCGGGCATTCTACACTTGGGAGCCGATCGTCTGCCCGTGGCAGCGCCGAAAGTGCAAGTAGTGGGGAGTAGGAAGCTTTGCGGGGAGGGGAGAAGTCTGACGTAGCACGACGCGGCGCGTAGATTGAATGCCTGGGCGTCTAATAATTATCCATGCTTCAAAATTAATTGCCCATTTGTTTAAATGGATTAGGTCTAGTATTTCAAGTTAACCAGGGTCATAATTCACTGTTAACGTTCTGTGCACTACTGTATATCCACCTTTGTATCCACCAATGTATGTATTTTCATTTTCTAATTTTTTTAAAGAAAATAACATGCTCATTGTGGACTCTTACGCATTATTTTAAAGCAATAGCTTTAAAATATATGCTTATATACAAGAAAAAATTATTATTTAATTTCTAACACAAAATTGCAATTTAATAATTGATTGTTCACCAGGAATGTTATAATCTCCAAATCATAGAAAATGAACAAAATCATGAGAGCAATCTCTCACATCAAGATTGACATACAAATAGAATATGTGGCAATTCCAAGAAGGGTAATGTTTAATAGAACATTTGGGACCATTTTTCCCCATTATGAAACTGAACAAAACAGATCAACGAGCAAAATTCTGTGACGATATATTACGATAATCATGGGTATTGGTTAAATAGAATGAAGGGCTTTATATTTTTATACGATCTCGTAAACGACTCTACATTCTTGTCAGAAATTAGAACAGAAAATAATCATGATTTTTTTAAGAACAATATGTTTTTGCTTTGAGAGAACCGTCTTATTCAATTAAACATAGTTAATGAGAAATAGTTTATTGCTGTCATCAAACAAAAATATTCAGTATCAAAATTTCGTGTTTAGCACAACACTAAATTTGTGATTACATCGTAGCAAAGCGAATTACATTATAAGCCCTACAAGCAATTATAATACTTGGTGTCGAAATCTAATATGTATAATTCGTCGTAGTTTCATATTTTGCCCCCCTGTCATATGCCGAGAACAAACATTTGCAATATAATACAAAAGACAATATTACTTGAACTGTATATGACCGTCATGTTCTTGCCGATTCTTTAAATTTACGCGCTATCTTTCGAATTGCGCATTCTGATTGGTGGTCCCCACTCCTAGATTGGGTCTCATCCCCACCCTTCATCGATTTTCTCATTTGCACCCGAGTTGCCCGCACGCAGCTCCTGAGGTCAGTGAAAGTGCAAAATGCTGTGCAGGTCTGCCGTATACGTATGTATATACGGAGTATATACGTAGTATAGGGAAAGTTATGTAATGCTGCGCGGAAAAAACAGCGGATTTTCGGCAGGAAAAAAATTCATTGCTGGGGCCTGATAACGAAAAGGGGCATAAATCCAGTCGCTAAATTGAGAAAAAAGCCCCTAACACGTGGTGCAGCTAGAATCCCTGTTTTGTGGGTCCTTGATACCGAAAAACCAATTGAAAGCAAAACTGACCAATTGAAACCAATTGAAAGCATGTCGGCCTGTCTGTATGTGAACATCGCTAGCGACTAAACCGTTCAGCCGATTTTCTCCAAAAGAGATATTCCCCAATCAATCTGACTGATCTCGTAGCCCCTTGAGTTTGAAACCGATATTTTAATTTTGGGGGTACTTTACATGAAGCCTCAGGTACATTTTCAAAATTTTCAAAAAATGGCGCGAAAAATTTTGAGTAAATGTTGTTGGATAGTCTGAAGATCATTAAGAGAATGACGTAGGCCTCATGTTGGTTAAAAACTCTGATTTTTGAATATTGAAAAAATTCCAAATTTATCAGCCTCTCTACAACTACAATTATGAAGATACGTTTTTATAAAGAAATGTGTTCATAAACAGATCTTAAAATAAGGTTGTAGGACCAGCGTATTGTAGTTGATAGAATGTATGTGAGATTAATAAATTTCATTATCACCTACTCCCCTTGTTGCTACTAGGAGGACCACTGGTGAATTGATTCTTACCACACGAGTCACCAATCTCGCGTTCCTGAAAATATCGTCAGGTGCTGTCTTCAGGTACTGTAAAATATCTTCAGGTACTGTCTGAATGAATGAATATAATTGCATTAGAATTTGCCATACAAAAAATTACATGACATACAATGCAAATATTATACTTCTTAATCACAGACACAAAAATTAGTACAACTTAAATTAAACCATTAAAGTTGTTGATTGAATTGCTTGACACAGATAAGACTAAAAATTGAGCTTGAGTGGACAGTGAGGCTGTTGTAATGTAAATAAAGATTGTACTGATGATTACAAACGCTTATACATCATTGTAGAGGCCAGCTGTTCATTGGCAGAAACAAAAGAGTGCATTGGTAGGGCTCCTTCGGCGATGTCGTCACAGGTGGCAGATAAGATCACGTAACATCTTGCTTACAGGAATCTTGTGATAGAACCAGTAATCACATCGCCGTTGTGCACGGCGCACTTAGTATGATGTAGCAATACTATCACACCAGATATTAAACGTTGAATTGAATGTACAAAAGACAACTATTTTGTTGAAGGCAAACACATAAAGCAAAGTCACAGCATGAATATTGCACTGCGTAAAAGTACTTGGTCATAGTGTAACTGTGTAAGTTCGCTGTTACGGACAACAGTAGAAGAACATGGAATAAGTACGCTTAAAATGCAGTTCGTAACTTACATACTGGAGTTCACTTGAAATAAGAGAATTCCATTTAGCGTAGCTAATGGCAATGGCGCAGCTTCAGTTGGTGTCACCTGGGTCAAAGATAATGGTGCCACCCTACATTAAGTATAAAAATATCTATTGCTGCATTGATTGCATATTATTTTATTAAAAACACAAACATATTTGCACATCATATTTACTTAAAATATATTTTTAAAAACCTATGTAATTAGGAATAATTGCAATACACACACACACTCACACACACACACACACACACACACACACATATACTAGTATATATATGTGTATATATATATATATATATATATATATATATATATATATATATATATATATATACTAGCGATGTTTACAGCTCTATGTTGGCCGTTTATCGCATCCAAGGCGCCATTTTGTTTTGTCATGCCAAGAGTGTTGTAACATATCTCTTCTTTCCATTGCCACTGTTACACCATCCTTCCATTTCACTCTTGGCCGTCCTCTTTTCCTCCGTCTTGCTGGTGTCCAGTTATAAACCTTTTGGGCAGTCTTTCTGAATCCATCCTTTGCAAGTGGCCGTACCATAACAATCTTTTCTTTTCAACAACATCAGTTAAACATCCTTCTATATTTAATCGCCTTTTTATAGTCTCTATTTTTACATGATCAAGCAGCGTGACTCCACAGCATCTTCTCCAAAAACTGTTTTCAACACTATTTATCCTCTTTTCAGAGCTTGATTTAGTACCCAAATTTCAGAGCCGTATGTTACTGTGCTCTCCACCAAAGATTTAAACAATACAATTGCAATTAAATCATACTCTATGCTTATGATTTAAATGTGTACTTATTAAATTAATATAAATAATTTTTATCTAAACCATACAAATTATATAATTCCAACAATAAAATTTTCAAACTACTAAAACTAAGAAAATTAACTATTAATGTATAAAATGTTTAAGTAAATGATTTAAATTATATAATTTCAACCAGTGGCGTCTCCTGGCTATAATATGTGGGGTTGCGATCATGATATTACAGGTTGAACGCATAATTCCAAATATTTAAAGTCTGCGTCATTCTACTTCACTCTGAAGTATTTTAGAAGTTTATGTTGCAAATTAGATACCTTCTGAATTTTCCTGAAAATCATTTTCTCGTTGCATGCACCAACGTACATAAACAAAACAATTAAACTAAAAGAATAACCACAAAAAAGTACATACCTAATTTTTGAACTCGAGATCTATCGTTTTCTTGGTTGTCCATCCTTAAGTTTTTCGGATTAGGAGAAAGAACTATATGGAATTTCACGAATCCTGTCTATAAGACAATGAAACGTTTCACTACTGTTCCTTGCCACAAATAACTCATCCACTACCACAAATATGAACTGGATTAGCTCGCCATTTCACGTCCATTCACACACACACACACGTTTTATTCTTTAGCGTTACAATTTCGAATTCACGATTCTCTTTAACGCATCACTAATTAGGCAAAGTAGTCTATTTAACGCACATTACGTAGGAAACAGCATTTACGCTAGAACCCAGGACACTCATGACGAACAAAATAACATCGCACGCACCTTTTCGAGTTCACGGATTGTCTCTGTGATACCATTTTCTTACATGAAGGGAGTGAGCTTGCTTTGTCAAGCCTGCTAACACACATTGAGTCACCCAAATGTGCTGAATCAGGTTGAAATGTGCTTAAGTATAGTTGGCAGACTTGCTTGACTTGTAAAGAAAGACGGTCGTGTTGTCTGCCCCTCGCTCCCGTTCCCAGGTCCCAATCGAGGCACGTGATTCTGGGATTCTCAGGTCTGCTGCCGAATTATGACTGCATCTGAGGAGGGTGTATGGAAGGTTATTGGGAGGGGATACACAAACGCCAATGAGAAGCCTTTGATGTAAGAAGCTATGTCACATCTTCGGCAGCCGAAACCACGCAGCTTGCACACAGCGCATGGCCGTGAGTTCAATGACCTCGCCAACGAAGTGAGGTCATTCAAGGGATGTTTCTCGGCCTGTCACATCCAGCGAGGGGACTAACGCCTATTGGACCGCGCACGTAAATGGCGAGAGGGAATAAAGAAACAGAGGGAGATACTTACAGAAGAAAGTAAAATACTTTACTGAAAATATTTTTAACTGATGGAAAACTAGGTTGCACATCAGTTGCATACATTGAGCCTACGCCACTGATTCCAACTATAAAATAATTTAATTGGTGACACCGGGGCGCGCCCCCCTACCCCCTAGCAACGCCACTGGCTAATGATATTGAGCAGTTTGTCGTAGAAGATTGAACCATAGATAAGAAACTGAGTCTTGTACACGTGTATATTGCACGTTACGTGTGGAGAAAGTAAGCGGTACACATTCAAATTCTGTAACGGCCTATTTTGTAGTTGTCATATGACACTGAACAATAGAAAAAATCTGAGAATCTTGCATATGCGTATGAATTGCAGGTTAAGTATGGAGAGAGCGCGCGCACATACGTGTGCGCCTCGTGGCAGTTTGCACTCAATTAACTTGTCCATGATGCGGCGGCTGGCGTGAGAACATGGCGTTCGCGCGAGAACTGAAAACAGCCAATTGGCGTGCATATTCTATTGCAAGGAAAGTTGTACCATGAATTATTAATTAAACGAATTACATAAAAATGCAAGTTATTAAGTGTTAAAAAATTGCAGTGTATATTGTGCGGTTAAGTTCATAATGAATGACAAAACTGCGCACAATTTAGATTTACTGCATTAGTTCTCGGAAGGAGGTGATGTGGGCAGCGGTAGCGGTGGTTCTAGGAACTGCAAGGCGTCGGTTAACGCTTTCGGAAGTGAATAAATACAAAAAAAGGAAATGAAGTTGTGCAATTAACTTAGACCTATGTGATGTGCATAATTAATTAGGAGGTTTTGCTTGCTTGTTTGAACAAAGGCCATGTTCAATTTTTAAGTAACATGATTATTTTTTGCGAATTTTCTTGCCAAACATTGGCAATTTTTTCTTTAAACATTTTTCTTAAAAACTGCACAATGTTTTTCGATTAAATTGTGACATTAGATAGCATAAAGGAAGTATATGAGAATGGTACAGGTTTCATGTTCGCTGAAATTCCTGATCTTGCAAAAATTATAAAAGTTTCGGCGTCTCACTACAACTACAATTGTAAAGATACATTTTTTTTCTTAATGAATGTAGTCATCAAAAACAGGCTTCAAATAAGGTAATGTTGAATGTTTTGAAAATATGAGTTGTTTTTCTACAATTTCGTCACAAACTTAATAGCACGCTCGATATTGACTGCGCTTGGCTTTCGGCGTCTTCTTACAACTACAATAGTGAAAATACAATTTTTCTCAATGAAATGTATTTATCAAAACTACATTTTCAAATAAGGTCATAATTTTTTGAAAATACGCGTAGTTTTTCTATAATTTCGTGACTAACTTTATAGCCTTCTACAAATTTACTACGCTTCAGACAGCTGAATGCATCATAAATTGGAATTTACAATTTTGTATATTATTTTTTTGTTCGTTTCTTACATTCGACCTTTTGTTACAGATTTACACATTAATCTTTAGAAATTATTAATTTTGTAATATTTGAAATGGAAATTGATATAGCGCGTCCGATGTTAAGAATGAAGTACAAGGCCTTATGTGCTTTTCCAGTAAATAAACATGGCTCCCGTTTTTAGGTTGCAAAACTGTTTTAAATCCGTATTAACATTTTGCAACTGCATGTAGTAAATTTGGATATTATTGAAACAGTGGTGCATTTAAAAATTAATGTCTTTCTGATTTCTTTGACTAGTTTGCGGAACTTCATGCAATATCATATTTTTATTGATTGCGCATATCGAAAGCAAATTATATAATTTTACCTGTCACCAAAAATGAAACAAAAGTAACCGATTTTTATTTTGCATAATTCCCTATATATGGATTTTTTCACTAACAGAGTATTTTTACTTTCCCGTATACGTACGTATATACGGAGTAATATACGTAGTATAGGGAAAGTTATGTAATGCTGCGCGAAAAAAGGCGAATTTTTGGCAGAAAAAATTCGTTGCCGGGCTGTGAAAACGAAAAAGTGGATTAATTCAGTTGCTAAATTAAGAAAAAAAATCCCCTAACAGGTGGTGTAACCAGAATCCCTGTTTTGTAAGTCCTTGATACCGAAAAACCCAGCGGCGGGATTTCAGATCTTTCATAGGGGGGGGGGGGAATTTGGGCGCTATTATAAATACGAAAATATTCGTTTATGTTTAATACTTTAATACGTTAATATTTTATAAATGATTTATTAATTATTCTTTAAATTAATTGTGCTGTTTTCAATTTTGATAATTATTTAATGTTTATACATAACTGTGCCATTCTGTAGCACCACTAGTTATTTTATCGTTATGGAATGCTGCGGAAAATGGATTTCGAGATTTCAACGGAAATACACGTTTTGAGTGTCCCCTGACGCCACAAAACATTGATTTTTTTCAAAATGTCGTTCGTCCGTCTGTTTGGTGTATGTGAACAACACTACCGCCTAAACTATGAGTACGATTTTTCCCAAACTGAATGAAAACTTGTCGATCTGGCCTTAGTCGAAGCTCTGTGATTTTGAAAATCATTCAATAATTTTTTAGGGTACTTTCCATGAAGCTCTCGGGATGTTCAAAATGTTCTAAAAATGGCTCCAAACATTTTCTTTGAATTTCTTGTAAATAGAGAGTGAAATACATTTACAAAGATGCATAGGTTCGATTTTCACTGATAAATCTGAATTTTTAATAGTAGCAAGATATTGAAATTTTTTCGGCGTATTAGTACAACTACTAAATTAAGGTGGAGTTTTTTTTCTTTCAAGTACATTTTTTTCTTCATAATTAGTTTCGTTTAGGTCATGCACAGTTTTTTGAAAATTTTATTAGTTTTCGCGGATTATTGCGTCCAATTTGTGTAATATTAAAAAATATCAAAACATTTTCTTGAAAACGATCTTAGATTTTCTTTAAACTTTTGGGATGGATAGTATTAAAGGTACTCTGTAAGATGACATAGACTTTTTCTCTATTCTTATGTTGTTTTCCGAAATTACACTAATGCATTTTTTCTTGTCTCTCATAAGTTATTAAGTTTCTTGTTTCTCATGAGTTATTAAACTAGTTGTTAAAATCGTTCCTGGTAGAATGTTTGCGAAGTATGTAAAGATACCAAGGAGGCTCATATTATATAAATGTCTTGTTTCACCAACTTTACCTCTATATCTATAATAAACAGGAAATTCTCTTCTTTTTGAGAGTTAAAATTTGAATGTTATGACTAGACCTCGAAATTTTTGGCAAAAAAAAGGTTTGATTTAGGCACCTAAAATAGGCTCCAAAATTACACACTAATAGCAGTGGCGGTGGGTGAGTTAATTTAAGGGTGTTGCATACGCAATGGTCGTGAGATGGGTCTTCCCAATATTCCCGATTAATGGACACAATTATTGATTAACAGACACAATTACTATTTAAACTGTTTAAGAACATTTCATCTAAATTTCAAATATATTTTAAAATATTTGGATTTTTGACGAATAATTGTAAATGAATGTAAAAACTAAAAACTACTATAAAGAAGGAATGACATGAAAGATTATCCTTTCCATTCCAAGAAACTGATTATAAACTTTTCTCGGATGCGCCCCCCCCCAGTATGACAACGCGCCGTGAAAGTCGTCAAATTAAGAGAGGTAATATATACATAGGATCTAATGGGGAAATCAGTCGGTTTCGCAGAAAAAAAGGCCGTCACAGGAGCTGACCACTTAATCGGGGAGGGCGTTTGAGCAGGTTTCATTGTATATGACCAATTGATTCTCTTTGATATGCCAGCACATTTAGAAGTCCATAACGATGCCCGAACAATGTTCATCCGCTATTGTCATAAAACAAATTTTGGATCTGTGCAATGCATTCTTTCCAACTCAGTTTCATGTCGAAATACTTTTAAAGTTAATTTGATCCACTTCGCTTGCACGATTACTTATAAAGCATTACTACTTAGTTAAATTAGAAACCCCGCCTCACAAATTGTAGTTTTATGTTTTTGTCATTTGAATAGAGCTACAATTAGTTCATACATTGGACACAACTGTATCATATTCACATTACATAATATATTCCCATTCAAGCTTTACACGAATATTGCATTAAAAAGAAATTATGAATTCGGCAAAGATACACCGCCCAAAAATTAGAATCCGTTGCTTGAGTACACAAGAGGAAATTCTCATTGTAAAAAAAGTGCAATTTTTCTTGACACAATTTAGGGAAGGAGGGTCAAGACAAGGCTTGCCCCTCTCCCAAAAATCTTCTTGGATCCGTCAGGGGTGCAGAAATGCCTCTTTTTGTATATTACGCCCTGAGGAACACAACTCTAGGGCGATTTGGCCTTGAAAAATTGTTTCAGGGGTTAGTACGCACCTCATCTTTGCAGAGATTCGCATGATCGATGCGTCCGAAAACATGCATTGCGGGTTGTATGATGACGCCAAGACGATCCATTTTAATTATTATAAAAATATTAAATTCGATTTATGATCAAAGTAGAAGTTCCGGAGTAAAAATGAAGAGCTCCGGTGTAAATTTTGGTGGCTGATATAAATTATTGCGACTACCTCGTCTCCAGTTGGGCGCCATAGACGTGGTAGCCGGTTCGCTCAGTCGGTAGAAAGGCTTGCCTAAATTGATGATGATGGAGGAAGTTGGTGGCCGGTATAAAATGAGAGACTTTTAATCATGTTAACAAACAGGTGGCATTTATTCAGCAATAAAAGATCAAGATAGTACCACTTATGTCGGCGAGCATGCTCTCCTTTTCCCCAATTCCAAAATAACATGCACACACCCAAAGTAAAATTGAAAAGTAAATTACTACAATGAATAGAACAAATGTTTCTTTACGCTGATTCCTTCTTGACGGCCAAGCGCGGCCGGGAATCTTATCTTCGTCGCCCGGTCAAAAGGTAATTTAAAATTGTTCGCTAAACTGTTTATGCCTTTCGACCACGGGCGCGCCACAAGAACGAAAAAAATACCGCCTTAGCGGGGCGGCTCGCACAACCAACCAGAGCTGAATGACCTCGGGCCGCCAGCTGGCAGGAAGGACGGCACGCGCGCCACGCGCGCTGGGGTGCCGCGCGGAGGGACGAGCAGGGCCGAGTCAGGTAGTCGAACGAGCCTTTGGGTGTTGGTCCAACGCACACAGCGCCGTTCACTTGCTGTTGCTAATTACCAGATAATGTCTGCTCGGTTGAATGATCTCGTCACTTTCAGTTCACTGCTCAGTACTTTGGAGATCGTGGCAAGTTCGTGGATGATCAAATTATTTCACAACAACGTTCCAAACACGAGCACAAGTCAGTTACTTTCACTGCGTGATTCGAATATCAATGAGGCGTCTCACAATCCGCGGTCTACAATTATTTAGGGGCCGCGCACATATTCTCCCCCGAAAACTCTACGTTTTCTTACAAGTCCAACTAAGAGAAAAAATTGTATCTCCGACTCCGGGCGCCACAACGGTTACGACTGGTCCCTCTGACCACCTCTCACGTTCTCTTTCGATGTCGCCTCCGCGAAGTCCTTCGAGCCTCCCTTCCCCCACCAAATTCCTTCAGAATGTTCTATAACATTCGAGAACTTTGCCTAAGTCCGGCGGCTATTGGCGAAAGGGTAGTGGGTCGCAAAATAATTCCGTCCAATCATCGGAAGTTTTTCGGGCCGAGAAATGAGAGAGAAACCTGCACTCGTTCCCTCTCGCTTCAATTTTCTGTCAAACAGGGGCAGTAATTAATGACTGGGGGGAGGGACTGAAAATCTCAAGGGAGGATGGGGAGGGCGATAGGCGCCGCGGAAAAGTACTGGAGTGTCGCGTGCACGTGCAGATCTCCCAGGCTTCGGAACACTTGTGTGTGACTAATTTAAGGGGGTGGGCTGGCGGGTGGTCGGACAGAACCCTGGCGCCGCCGCCGACCCCTCTGTCGTGCGACGTGGAGCAATTCTCAGGCTCGCAGCCGTAATGGATTCGGTATCACTACATTATATATGCTCCGCTGGTGCATTTTATGCGTTAAATTTGAATTGTACCGTAGTTCGCCGGCACTTGATTTCACGTCATTGTGATGCAATGACATTCCATCTATTATACACCAATGGTATGAGTAAAACTACGTACGAATTAACACAGCAATTTGTTGTCCATTCGGGAAATTACTCGAATAAAACTACTCCCTATCACTCGCCCAAAATTTCAGATATCATTATTTACACTGGAACATCTAAAATAATGTGTACCGCCGACAGCAAAATTTGTCAACGAGAATGATAATTATTTGTATAATAACTTTGCCCTATGACGCACAACAGGTCCAAAAAAATTAATATTGCGAATTTGGTGTAATAAATATTATGTACTTTAAGCTCATGAATCGTACAAAAGAAGGTATAATTTATTTCTTCCGTACCTAATGTCTCAAGCAAATGCCGAGAAACTAGGCCCTTAGAAGTAGCTGTAAGATGTAACAGATGTGACTAAAATTTGCTTTTTGTTAGCTACGGCACACTTATCGCTATTGCTCTCTATCACTGTTTCTTCATTTAAATTTTACTTACAAAATTAAAATTACACTAGGGAACACGATTTTTACCTCCAAGAAGGTAGAGTGCATAACATACTCAATAATATACCGACTCTTATATATACTCAATTATACCGAATATGACAATAAAAACGTCATATCCCGTCACAGTTTTTAAATATATCTTACCTTTACACCGTGTCATACCATATTTTACTATTAAATGCAAATACATTTAAATTGTTCCTGTCAGATATGTAGAATCAATACGCATAAGATCTATTTGAAAAGGTTATATTTGTTCAGTTCATCTATGCCACTTTCATGAGATATCAAGTAAATTAGGTTTTCGTGTTTGTTTTTCTACCATCTGTATTCGAAGATTGCCATCTTTATTCTCGCGCCTGGTAGTCGCGCGTCAATTACTAGTAGGTCTTAGTGGATGTTGTGAAAACAAGTCACGTGCCCACGTGACTTGTTTTCACATATTTCCTATTGCGCATCAGTCATCAAAAGGAATTAATTTAGCCCCTTAACTTCTTCTAGAATCCAAGTATCCTACTGTTGGGGTGGCAGTCAGTCGGTGTCAAATGGAACTGTGCGCGCAGTGTGCATGAAGTTCGTGTCTGGTTTGCGTGTGCCTCAAATAAATTAATACATTATAGCTCTCCGTTTTGTATAAAGCTTATTTTCATATCTGTTGATATCCTCCATGCATGATGTGGCGAACATGACATATTTATTGATATACATATTTGTTGATGTTCAGATGCTGCTACTTCAACTCATGTTTTATTGTATATATTATACAAATTCCCCTTCTCTATTATTTTATAGTAAATATGAGTTTTCGTTGCTCTCACACGCAACCTAATTTAAGAACGATAATTTCACAACAACGTGACTGAATTGCACTTTGACTTTAAAATGTGAAGGATTTGTTTAAAAAAACGCATCTAAATATTCACGTCAAATGCAATACACAACATTTGGGCTGCATAGTGACAATTTATTTAGTTAAATAACTCCTAAACTAAGCGTTCTAGGGCTTTAAAATGTGGAATTTTGAGGCCTGTGGTCTCAAAGGCACCTTCCTCGCAATCTATGGGAGGAGAGCGTCTTGGACATTCAATTATGGTCAGGCGCTTCTCAATACCACGCCACGTGTTGAGAGACGTGCAGAATCTACATCAGTGTGTGAAATTAAACTAATTACTGATATTTGAGGCGATTGAATTACACAAGTGTATCTCTCAGTTCTGTTAAATAATATTAAAAGTTAAATAATATTCCAAAAAGTAGGGCTGTACTTGCCTGATCCTGTATTTACGCACGGACAACTTTACGTATCTTTCTCGAGAGTAAAAAAGCTTTCCTAATATTTTTGTGACTATCAAGGAAAACAAAAAGCTAATTGTCAAGCTAGATTATCTAATTACTTCAAATGTGTTTTTTAAGGAATTGCTATGAATTATTCCGAGATGATCTTTCAGTAACACTGAATAATCATTTCTTCAAAATTTGTTTCAAACATCAATTTTAAAATTTAACTAGCAAAACCCAGAAGACGTTGTTCTGCCCTTCATCTCCCTTTCTCACTGTCTCTCCCTCCCTCCCTCAACCCTGCCCCTGTCTGTCTCTGTCGCTCTCTGTCCATCTCATTCACATTTACTTGCAGATATTCGCAGTTATTCAGAGTATATGCAGATATTTGCAGTATGAAATAAAGTATGAATAAGTTTCTCGAAAACGAAGATAATTAAACAAGTCGACTATGTATAGGGAAGTATCACAGGGTTGCACATTACGTAATATTTCAGCCAAGTAGCTCTGTAGAAAGTATTGTAAGCAGTATTATTTCGTATATCTGTTGAATAAAGTGAATAGAAAATAGAACATTCTCGTCTCAAACTTAAGAGATTAGTTTTCAAAAATATGTGTGCAGAAATTAATATTGGTTTTATTTTCAGAAGAATGTGTACTGGTTCATGACGATCGAACTTACTCTGATTTCACGAGATAGAAACAGAATCAGATGCAGCCTCCCTGGTCTGACCGCACGTGCGGCTCCTGCCTCGCAGAGGGGCCAACGCCACGCCACGCGGCTCAGTCAGCAGTACAGAAAGAGCTCTTTATCGCAACAACATCGCATACGCGCTGTATTTCTTTACGCAGCATTCCTATCTGTCTCAAAATGTTGAACATTTCTTTGCTAATTGTAGTTTTTTTTACAGTTTTTGTTGTTTCCATACCTCTGTATCGTCCGGCAGTCTTCCTTGCCGAAAATCACCCCGCCTCTTTGTCCTTTTGCACATACATTTTCCCCGATCTCGGCATTTAACTTTGCCCTAGACTTGGTGCAGGTTTGCCCGCAATCCACGCGCTCGTCACGTTCGGACACGGCCTGACGTTGGCAGACCTATGACGGTGAGGAGACGGAAAAACCACCGCTCCCACTAGCAGGCTGCAGTCACTGCCAGTAGATTCTCTCCAAAGATTTTGAGAGGAGCTCTCTGCTTGAATTGTCCGACCGCGTTGGCCAAGGCAGATCTATGACTGGTGAGGAGACGATGGCAGAACCACCTCTCACATTAGCAGACTGCAGCCAACGTGCCCTAGCCAATCAGTTCAATAAATCTCTCGGGAGGGTAACTGAGTCGGACTTGCATTTGACAATGGCAGATCAGTGACGGTGAGGAATGTTGGTACAATCAACTTTCCCATTAGCAGACTGCAGTCAAACTGCCCTTGCCTATATACTCTTTCTAGGACCCTCTCCCAAGCATATACCCCGTTGCCTGACTCAGGTTTATAAGAACATATGTTCTTAACGATACATAATTATGAGGTTACGTATTTTTTCAAAATATAGTTAAAGTATTATAAATTCTAGAAAACTTAAATTCCTTCTAACTTCAGTATGGATGCAGAATATTGAGATGCAAAACTTGGCAAAAGAAGTGTTCAACATGTAATTTTATTTCAGAGTAATGACCTATTAATGAATTATTGCGGAAATGTGAAAAGCATACTCAAATATTATGATTCATGTAGCTACGTTTATTATAAGAATAGCATCATTTAATTTTGTGTTATTTAGAAGGTGCAAGTATTTCATTTCTGTCCTAGTTAATTTTTAAACTTTAGCCAGCTTGTTTTGTTTTTTCAATCATTGTAATGTAAAGTGTGCATTAATAGTTGATATAATAATGCTGTAGTAACTAAATAGAAATGTAAAGATTTGTAAATTGTTCAGAAGGTTGAAAGTTATCATTCATAATGTTAAATTTATTACAAGAAAATATCATTTTATGTTTTGTGTTAATTACAAGTTATCATTATTTCATTTTGGTACAAGATTAATTTTGTAGACATAAGCCAGTTTCTTTTATATTTTTCTATTTATGTATTGTGAAGTGAAAGTTAATATTTGATGTAGACGGTAATAACTGTAAAACAATCAGCATGCGGGAGCCACTGCGGCAACGCGACATGGGACTCCAATCTTCTTCTCGAGGGGGGGAGTGATGTCGCGTGGCCGCAGACGGCTGGCGCCCGCGTAAGCATAATGACGTAGCTCCGCCGCGGAAAGAGCGTCTCAGCAGAAAAGGCCTGTTTAACAGCTTAACCTCCGCTTAGCGGGGGGACGAATGCTACTCGTGAGCTCGTCGCCCGCGTGCTCGTCGCCCGCACCTTCCGCTCCCCGTCGGTTCAGATCGGCCCAAACTGGTCCTGCCGACCTCCCTTCACCTCTCCGTCGGTTCAGATCGGTCCTAACTGGCCCTGCCGACACTCCTCAATCCCGCTAGTCCAGACAGACCCTCCGGGGTCCTGCTAGAAGCTTCCAGCCCTTGTCCCTGATCACCGTGCACTTCGAGTGTCGCCATGGCCGCTGCTAAAGTCGCTCTTCCGGAGGACCATCCTCGCCGAGGCTGGGCTACGTCAGCTGCATGTGTAAGTCACAGCTCTCCAATAAACTGCTGTTTGCCATGACTGGGGTCATCCCTGTTCTGATTGCTCCTTCTCATCCGCTCTAGGCCTTTAATAGAATAGGGAACGGCCCAGAGGGCAACTTCTGCCCTTACCGTCCTTCCACTCCCCTGCACGTGGTGCCAGACCCCAACCCCCACGACAGTTTATATTAAATTTATTTAAAAAATTAGACGAAGAGCTTCAAAAATTTGCAGAACAAAATATAAATCACTGTGCACATGAAAAACATGATGAATATCTAGAAACCGATCATTATCAGCTCAAAACACTGGTTGATCCGGAAAGGGGGGTATGTCCCTCATATCCCCTTCCCTCCCAATTCCAATTTTTTTGTGGAATTTTACTCAATTTATTCAAAATAATTGCCTTATAATTAACATATTACTTTCCAATGTTTTATTATTATTCCGCCCAAGCGGAATCATTTCAAGAAGAAATTCACATCCTGAAAAAACAACCTTTTTTTATGTACAAATATAATATTTAACGTAGCGATCTCCGAAATTGCCCCCCTACCCGGAAATGCTTTCTGAATCAGCTCCTGAATCGAATTCATGCACAATTCTGTATCAGTTAAGACATTGTTTTACATTTACTTTGTGTCTTTGAGTTCTGAACATAAAATTTATACTAAATACTAGAGCTCTGCAATCAGGCGAAAACAACCGCTCGAGACTCTCGGGCTCCGCGCCGACGCTCGGCGAAGGGAGGAGGACCTTGCTTGGGGGGGAAGAGATAGCTGTTTAATGGACATTTCGACCGGCCGCCTTGCGGTTCCCGCCGAGACTCGGGAGTCGCCGAGCGCCCGGGCGCTCGAGCCCTCGGCCGCTCGGCCAAGCGCCGGACTGCACAGTAGTTTCGCCCCTCAATGCATGTACGGGATATAAAGTCGCCGCATGTAGTGATCGCAACACTTTCAATTCATTGTAATCGAAAGAAAATACAATTTCAATTAAACGATTAATTTGTTGAAAAGTAACAATTTATCGATTGACTGGAAATAATTTTATAGGGACAAACAATACATTTTTTGAAAGAATTAAGGCAAACAAAGACTCTGAAAAATTTTTTTCCATATTTATAGTGCTTAAGGGAAAATAATTCGTTGCGTACCAATGGTAATGTCATTGAAGTTTCTTACAAACCCGAATATAAGGCATATTTATTAAATACAATGAATATTTGGTCATAATTTCACGAGTATATAAGAAAAAAGCATATGCTAAACAAAAATGAGGTGGGTACTATTTTCCTTGCGTCAAAACGTCTTGTCGTCATTGGGCGTAGTAATTTATTGTGAAATAGTTGATGTAAGCCGCCATGGCCTCTGTATTTGTCGACTCAGTCGGCGGCCAAACAACAGCGGTCACGGCACATCAGCCTATTCAACTTAATAATTCAAAATACATTATTTACTATTATATACACACGTTTAACATCATTTTAAATTCGGCAAAAGTATGTGTTCACGAAATGATGCATATCAAGTTTTATATGATACGAGTACAATGTTTTTGAATTACTCCATTATTTTACGTTTCAATGCAAGATAAGCGATTAATTGTAATTAAAAAATCGTAAAAGCTGAAATTGTGAATCATTGGCTTCTGTGGAGTAGTATTGAAGCTCCACGAGATCCCCTTTCTTTGGGTGAACTATTGCTCAGCGTGGCAGGAAGCGATAACAAAGGTTGTGCGAGGTGACTCAGTGGCTCCCACGCAGCGCGCCATCGCCTTTGCGACGAAATTTCCAGGAAAGGACAGGAAGCAGTTGAAAGAGAAGGGTCGAGAATATGTGTACAAAGCTTTCCTCGAAAGATATTGAGAAGCTCGCAAGATTATAAATAAAACTAAAAGTACAATGAGCTCAAAACAATGCTGGGGTGACGGAGGCACCCCGCGCGCCTACTGCGGGTTAAGACCTGCGTCTCAGATGCCTGAAAATTACAACAACACCAACAAAAAAAATATTTGGAAAAAGAAAACAAAAATACAAAAGTGGAAGGAAAAGGTACTAATATATTTCATTGCACTTGCATCTAAATTTAGCAGAGCATTTGTATTTACACCATATAAAATGAAGGAAAATTAATAATTTTATGTTCATTAGAATAAAATAGGCAATTTCCGAAACATCCGATGCCTAGTCATTACAAAGAACGGAATTTATCTCTAAAAATTTTGAATGCCTTTTCTTTGAAATCACAGGCAGAACTGCAATAGATCCACTTGAGGTTCTCCAGTGCATCCGGGGAGTCGATTTTAAAGCTTTTTATTATTTTTTTATATTAAAATTTATTATTTGAAAATTAACATTAAAATTCGTCTATATTTTAAATTTTGTAAAAACGAAATTATTGGTCATTTATTTTAAAAACCATTAAATACTCCTTCCTTTTCCTGAAACTTGGCATTAGATATTTACTCCGACGTGTCGGCCGATTGTTACGTGGCGCAGTTCGCCTGAACGGGGTCCGCCGGTTGTCGAGTCTCGGCCGGTTGTCGAGACCGGCCGAGTCTCGGTCGGTCGCCGGCTCCCGGGAGTCCGCAACCGGCTGCGAAGGTAGTCGAGCGCGAGAGAAGAGAGGCGAGCGAGCGCTGGTCGGTAAAAATCGCGGAGAATGCAGACCTCTACTAAATACCAATACACTAAATTAAAATATCAAAGTTGTTAGAATTCTAGTTCCTTCAAATGAAAATTATTCCTTTTTAGTGTGTAATACACTTTTTTTATATTCAGTGCACGTCGCAATACAGTCAATTTACCAGTTTCAAGATTTGGTCCTTAGACTAACGGTTATGAAAAAGATAACTGAGAGCCTAAAATTCATGAGTTTGAATAGAACTGAGACCTTTCACTAAGAGTCAGCGAACGAACGAACTTTGTCCCTGTGATTCTGATATGCTTGGATGAAAAAATACAGTGTATGATGAAGACGAAATAATTAAATTTTAAGGCGTAAATTCGGAAAGCATTCCATCAAAGTGTTCCGGAACAGTTATCAAGTTTATGTCAAGAACAATAACCTAGGCACTGTATCTATTCTTAGGCTTAGTGAGAGTATGTTGTTCTAAGCCATTCTAAATGATGATCTTAACATTGAAGATTAACCAATAACACTAGGGAACAAAACGTTTTTTCGTACCTCCAGGATTAAATTAGTTGATTTCATAGAAAACGATCGCGCTGATTTCGAAAATCATTATAAAAAGTTTCTATCACGCAAGGTTCGAAAGATACAAACATATTTAGTATCTGAAATAAACAAAATCCTATACTAATTTGCATATTGTCATTCCGGATATATTACTTGAAAATTACATGAGCATGCTTCACATGAGGTAAGAACAAGTTAAAAATGGAATAAGAATATTCGTGCAATAATATTTTATACATTAAAATGATTTGTTGATATTCTCCACAACATTAGTACAGCGAAAAACAATAATTTGATTTTTTCCCAAAACCACAACCTAAGGTTCATTGTACAGGTCACATAGCACTGGGGAGCAGCCCATGGTTTGTCCTGATTACAAACACGACAGCCAAAGTATAAAGAATACGCAAGTTTTTAATTTCATAGTAAGTAATTGTTAGTAATGTGGCAAACTTTACTAAGGTACGGTATATATAAAAACTGTGACGTGATATGACGTTTTTATTGTCATATTCGTAATCTAGGTATAAAATTGAATATGTTATACAATCATGTTCGCCACATGATCTGTAAAATTGAATCTGTTCAATAAAATGCAAATTGTCATTTCACATTGAAAGTGTGCGAATCAACCCTAAAACTCCTGCTATTTTTGTGGAAGATTTACACCCAAACTTTAAAGGGAAAAATACATGAAATTAAAAAACTTGCGTATATTCATAGCAATTCCTTACAGACAACATTTGAAGTAATTAGATAATCTTGCTTGACAATTAGCTTTTTGTTTTCCTTGATAGTCACAAAAATATTAGAAAAGATTTTTACTCTCGAGAAAGATACGTAAAGTTGTCCATGGGAAAATACAGGATCAGGCAAGTACAGCCCTACTTTTTTGGAATATTATTTAACTTTTAATATTATTTAACAGAACTGAGAGATACACTTGTGCAATTCAATCGCCTCAAATATCAGTAATTAGTTTAATTTCACACACTGATGTAGATTCTGCACGTCTCTCAACACGTGGCGTGGTATTGAGAAGTGCCTGACCATAATTGAATGTCCAAGACGCTCTCCTCCCATAGATTGCGAGGAAGGTGTCTTTGAGACCACAGGCCTCAAAATTCCACATTTTAAAGCCCTAGAACGCTTAGTTTAGGAGTTATTTAACTAAATAAATTGTCACAATGCAGCCCGAATGTTGTGTATTGCATTTGACGTGAATATTTAGATGCGTTTTTTTAAACAAATTCTTCACATTTTAAAGTCAAAGTGCAATTCGTCACGTTGTTGTGAAATTCTCGTTCTTAAATTGGTTGCGTACGAGAGCAAGAAAACTCATATTTACTATAAAATAATAGAGAAGGGGAATTTGTACAATATAAACAATAAAACATGAGTTGAAGTAGCAGCATCTGAACTATAGTATGCTGTGCCAACTATATTTCCACCTTTGTAGTTTAAGAAAGATTTTATATAAATTCCATCTAACATTAATGCAACTATGCAATCTGATTCCTGCAATGTTTTGATTTTCTCCTTAGCACACTTCAAAATATTATCTGCTTGTTCTTACTGTTCGTAGTTGTGGAGATACAACATATCCCGATTTCCTAAAAAAATTGTATGCATACGGGGTAATAGAAAACAAAATACTGCAGAAAGCAGACAAATCATCACTGTATCTGTAACACTTCAATTATTAATAATTCAATCTGTTTAATAATACATTTAACTTGCTTGCACATATCATCTAGACATTTTACTAACCTACTTAAAATAGCATTTACAGCACTGAATGTACTGCGAGAGTAGTCCTAGTTTTCGTGTAAATGCTCCAATTTTGCCATAAAAATGGTTTCGAAATTACGCTTTACACAGGTTCATTCAAGGTTGTTTTAGGTAAATAGTAAAGGCCATAGGCGTGACTTGGAAATGCATAGCAAAACGCTGAGTTTACTTTAGGTTTGGGGAGAGCGCGTAAATAGAAATTTACATCTGATACATTAACTTTTTTACTCACAAAATCCTCACTAATTTCTGTTTATCTCGTAATATCTGCTATTCTTTTACTGTACTCATACTAGCCAACTCAGGTTCGCTAATGTACACATCATCCGGCTATGGTCTGAAGTAGCCTCAGAAGCTGTTCGGACTTCAGTTTGGATTATGTAAACATTGACTGACTAATTCACTGAGGATCCCGAATCAGCTTTAGCCGTAACATAATTAAAATAAGCGATACTAGTACGAAGAAGGAGAGATGTTTCTGCACACACACACACACTTCTTGAAAGTCACTCTGAACACTAACGACAAGTGGCAACTTCACCGTGGAAGTGGGGACCATCATCAACAACAAAGTGTAAAACGAGAGGGAGTAGGTGAGGTGGAGAGAGTTGAGTTCCCTCCATCAGCTGATGAGTGGAGAACAGCGAGAGAGCTATAGTTTTACAAAGATCATCCCGGTGGAACAAACGATTCAATTTGAGGGAGAGACGATCCACTGATATTGTTCTATTATACAATTTTTACTTTTTCATCTACTACTTAGGTAGCATTTTGATTTGATTTCTGTTTCGATAAATACAATGAAAACTGTATGTGACGTGTGGGGGAGAAATGTAATAACCGCTTCAGAATTTCTTCCCTGCCCATTTTCTATAGATACATGATGAACGTAACGTAGTTGAATGATGAACGTAAGTGCCAACAGAGCGAAATTAGCAACGTTTAAAAACTAGACATTTTCGTTCCTGTGTTGTTGAATAACACTAGTCGACAATATTTTCTTCACAAGAAATTTGATTAGTGAATCTAATGCTAGTTTTCATACTGAATTCAGATACGTATTCAGAATTTTTCCAACATGCACAGTTTTTTGTGACAGCTCCTTTTCAAAATCTGATTTTAATATTCTCTTTGACCTGTCATAGGAACTTTTACCTTAAAGATAGAGATTCTATTCAATCTATATTTAAGGAAATTATATGTAATATCATTTTGAAACATCAAAAGGCAATACTGTGCAGGTTCATTCTTGTTTGGACATGATCAGACCGGTTAATCCGGCATTGTGTGTCAGTATTGAAATATCTATGACCTTGTTAGCCCAAATATCATTAGTGATATATTTATTTCCTTTGTGTTTAGAAATGTAGTGTAAGCTGTGTTTTATTGTTTTGTATTTTCATCATGCCAAGAACATGTGTAAATCACGCAGGTAATTTCTGTTGTATTTGTGGTAAGTTGACTAGAAAGACTCAGAGGCACAATTTAACGTCACTTGCGGAAAAGTGTTATCAACATTACTTTGGCTGTCAAGTTGGTGATTTTGAAAAGAGCTGGGTCTCAAATGTATGTTTTGTGTATTAAGACTTTTCTCTATAGAAAAATGGTACACATCATATCCCATTTGTGATTCCTATAATTTGAAGGGAATCGAAGAATCATTTAAGTGATTGTTATTTCCGTTTGACAAATATTAAAGGAATCTCTTATCTCTGATCAGAAAAGTGTTAGTTCATTTAGTGAATCGTGAAAAATATATTTACCTCAAATGCGTATTAAATTCAGAGGAATGAAAAATTTTGCAAAAACTATGGTTAAACTTTCTGATGGATTCTTGTACTTGAAATCAAAATTCCTCAAAATAAGTGATTGAAAGAAGGAACTTTTTAGGACCACAAATGCGGTCATTAATGTCTGATCAACGTTTTTGAGAACTGTTAAATTTGCTGGAAAAAACAGCCTGACCGTCTTTCAAATATTGTTAATGAAATTTCTTTGAAAACCATAAAGCAGGAAACAGTCGGATATAGTGGACGCTCTTCTGCATTCTTATAAAGCTGTGGGATATAACATGCCTTCGAAAATTCACTTCTCACACTCTGTCTTCCACCCATCAAATCTTGGAGCTGTCAGCGATGAGCATGTTCACAATATTCATCACTAAATTTTTACAATGGAAAACATGTTCTACGGCAAATGCGATTCTAATATATTGCCTGACTACTGTTGGACCAAGAAGAGAGGACCAGGTTCAGAAGATTCCACGTACAGGATATGCCCCAAAATCATTATTGCCACTTTCTAAGTACAGAATGAGTACTCAGAATGCAAGTCAGATCGAGTAGCATATCACTTGGATAGCTAGTTACTGATATTATTAAAAACTAGGGAAACCAGTCAGATGTTTTTAGAATAGAATATAATATTTATTTCGCTACTTAGGAATACTGGAATACGTCCGGTGGTAGCGTCTTCTAATCAATTAATCTACATGAAACAAACATCAAACAACTACACAAATACAACAAATACACAAAAGGAACATCAAAAAACATTAAAATATTTACATGTTATTGAATACAATTTTATAAAATGAAAGTATTAACCCTAAGCTAAAGCTAACCTTAATAAAAAATAACAAGAATAATACAAAAAAAATTAATGTTAACATATTCTAAAAAATTACAATTTATTTAATCTGATTTGACAATTTTTGACATTCTGAGGGAAAGTCTCCATCACTTCTGCAGGTAATTTGTTCCAATTTTGTATGGTTCTATTGATAAATGAGAATTTACCTACATCTGTTCTCTATTTTCTTTGCGGAATTTTGAAGCCATGATCTTTCCGCGCGACGTATGTTGGTTTTGACAGTCTTGCCCGAACTTCACTCCGCGGACGATCACCCCTTATTGTTTTGAATAACGCACAAAGACGCGATTTCTCTGCGTTTTTCCAAGGGTTCCCACGATATAAAATCAGAATTAGATCGTCCACTAACAAATTTTGCGGCATATTTTTGTACTTTTTCGAGAGATTTTATTTGCCCTAAACGATATGGGTCCCAATATATCGAGCCATATTCCAATATCGGACGTACTACAAATGTGTACCCTAATTTCCTTGATTTTCCACTTTCTTTCCTAAGTACTCTAATCACACCATGCAATGCCTTACACGCCTTTTTCACTACATAATTTACGTGTTCTGGACGACCCAGATCCTCATTTAGTACAATTCCGAAATATCTACAGCATTTAGTCCTCGGAATATCCTGATTTCCTAATTTATATTTGACGTCGTCTGTCTTTCTAGAACGCGCGAATCTGATAAACTTGCACTTACTGGGATTTAATGTCGTTTCATTTGTGGTAGCCCATGATTCTAGCTTAAGTAAAACAGCCTGCAATATCTCTGTATCATTTGTGTTCTTAATTTCCCGATAAATTATATAATCATCTGCAAAAAGACGTATTTTTGATTCAATTCCCTGCCAAATATCATTAATATACGCTATTAATAACAACGGACCTAGCACACTTCCCTGTGGCACTCCGGACGTTACTTCTGCCCTCGAAGAGAAATTAGTTCCTATTCGCACCCTTGAGTACGCGAGTTGAGAAATTCTCGAATCCAGAGAGCAATTCTTCTATGTTAAGCTTACTAATTTTTTGTATTAATTTATCATGGGGAACGAGGTCGAACGCTTTGGTGAAATCTGTAATAATTGCATGAACAATGGAACCTTTATCGAGAGAATCAGCAATGTCCTGGCTGACAGTGACTACCTGACTCTCACACGAATATCCTTTTCTAAAACCGTGTTGGCCTTCGTAAATTATATTATTCTTATCCCAAATTCCGCGTAAGTATTCTGCTACCAAATGTTCCATTTGCTTACACACTACTGACGTTAGACTTACTGGGCGATAATTTTCGTCATTTTGACGCGAGCCTCTTTTGAAAATTGGGACCATTATGGCATCTTTCCAATCCCGAGGAATACATGAATTGTTCATTGATATCTCGAAAAGCCGTAATAGGTACAATAACATAGCTTCTCCTCCTAATTTGAGAATTTCCCCCGAAATTCCGTCCAACCCTTTTGATTTATTATTACCTATTTTGGCAATTCTTTTTCTAAGTGCGCTCGGATTTAGTACAAAGTGTTCTCCTTTGCATTCGTTTACGACGATCTTCCTTTTACCTGTATAAAATTACCTGTATATATTGGTTAAATATATATAAATTGGTTCAGCACTTCATCTCCCTCTTTCCACTCTCATCTCCGTTTCTCACTGTCTCTCCCTCCCTCACACTCTCTGCCTGTCTCTGTGTGTCTCTGTCTCTGCCGCTCTCTGTCCCTCTCATTCACATTTACTTGCAGATTCTGCACGTCTCTGAGCAGGTGAGGTAATATCGGGAAGCGCCGTACCAACAGAAATGTAATAGAATGTTCAGGAAGAGTTTATTCTGTAGATTACGGTGTGAGAACGGTTTCTTTGAGGTCTTTGGCCTCCAAATTGTAGTTTTTAATGCCCTAGAACGCCTCGTTTAGGAGTATTTAACGATATAGATTCAAAATGCTGTCGAGTGTGTTGCAGGTTGCATTTGACGTGAATATGTAGTGGATGTGTAATGAATATGTAGCGCCGTGTAGTGGAGTTACAACAGAATTAACAACACATAAACCTTCTCGGTGAAAAAACTCGTAGAAGTGCCAACTTTCATGGAGATCGGTCGAACGGTGTTGGAGTTTTGCTCTTATATAGAACAAGAAAAAGATTATAAAAAGTTCAAACGAATATCACACAAAACGCCTGCCAGATGGGAAAAAAGTGAAATGGTATTTGCATTCTATATGAAAAAAATATAGAAACTGTTATTTTCATTCTTGTGAAAGAAAAAAGTTTATTTTTGTAGATCAGTATAATTAGATGTACATCGGTAAAAGAACTACAGATGTTTTTTTCAGTATTGCTAATAAAATAGCCACCCACTCCCCCGGCTCTACTCCTACCATAACTAGCAAAAGATAGGCTTATCAAAACGTGGTGTACGACATTAAATGTAGAGAACATCAAAAAAATCAAATGTAGTAAAGCTACATTTATGTTTAGAAATAAAACAAGGCCTTCTCAGCATTTGCACAATCGATCAGTGAAATTGGACGAAAAACATAATCAGGGTGGGGGGGTCAATGACCTACAATATATATTGTAGTGACCCCAACCTGGTCCCGTACATGTCATACGTAACGGTGCCAACTTGTGAGGTGATCATCCTTCATTGGATTAATTCAAAACCTCGCACGCGCAGATGTTGGCCACACAGTGACGTGCTTTGAATTTGTTGCTCTGGCTCTAAAGATTTCAGTAGTTTGGTCAGCTCTAGGTGGAGATGATGTGAGGATGGTCAGACGTCAGACATAAACAAACATACGCATATTTCTTTGAACGTTCATTTCCTGATGAGCAAATATTTATTGAATTCCAACTCACTTTACATTAACAAATAAATGTACACTAGTATTCACTTTTGCTAACACCTATCATTAGTTACGTAGTTGACTGTGGTTTAACAGAGGTGCAGTGAAAATGCCAACTGTCGTCTTTATCGTTCGGTCGTTTTCGAGACTGACAATCGGCTTTACGTGGTTCTAGGTCAACATGTTATCTGGCCGATGACAGCTGGCTACGCCCAATGGCAGTAATTTTTTTTCTCGGAGAATCTCGCGCCTAGATCATTATATTTACTCGCCAAACGTAGCTGGAGTGAAATTCGTCAGTGTCGGCGTGACGGTTTTCCTGTTTTGGGCTTTGACCATTAGTTTGGTATTGATGGATAGTGAACGGGTGTGTTTACGAGCCTAGTTTAGAGTGGGTCTGGCAACAATTTGGTGTATGGGACATTCTGGTAACAATTTGATATTCAGCATCATTTGTATTAGCATGGCAATACCACTGTCATCAAAGCAAAAACAATTACATCGTGGTGAGAAGAAATTCAAGCATATTTGCTGGACTGGCTTGTTCAAGGTCGTATCCTAACCAAGTGCTTAAGTAATTCGCTAAGAAACCAGGGAACAACTCTTCGCAGTTTCGAGGAAAGTAGAAACAATTTTACCAGCTGTGAATCAAAACTAAGCGTAAAATCTTCCGGAAAGAGTAAAGATGTAACTGTAGCAAAAGGAAGCCCTAGTGGGAATTAGTTACAAAGCTGGTAATCTCGAAATGATGAGTACTAAGTTACTGTGTACATTTCAGCTCACTGCTCACTCCTGCCTCTGTGTACATTCCAATTCAAATGCCGAAAAAATAATACTGAACTAAGGGCAGATGACTTTTAAACGACTTATAAGGCACCATCAACACAAAACTCAGTAATTATGCTAAGGCTGGATAGGAAAATACCCTTCACG
The DNA here is from genome assembly GCA_031308135.1 of Acheta domesticus. NCBI lineage: Eukaryota > Metazoa > Arthropoda > Insecta > Orthoptera > Gryllidae > Acheta > Acheta domesticus. The sequence continues at coordinate 190,739,331 of JAHLJT010009436.1, read as the reverse complement.
TATGTATAGAAACAGATTTAAAACGAAAAATGTACAATTTTGTAGATAATGCCCTAGATATCAGTAGTGCCCCTGCAACCCGCAAAACATTTCATTCTGTTCCTGGCGTCTTTCAGTGCACAAATTGACTGAGGTGTCTTCTAAGCCTTAAAATAATTTTCGGGACCACCCAAAAGCGGTTCTCGAGCGTATTATCTTTGAACATACTGAACAAAGCGATACCTTTTGGGAAGTTTAAGTTGTGGTTATCTCCACTCCGTAACACTAGTAATTAGAAACTTGCAGTATCTCGAAATCTAAGTAAAATTAAATTATTTGATTTTCTGTGCATTTTAATCATATGGGTCTAAGTATTTTAAGTACTAAATACACAGTTTGTACTAAGAATTTTTGTTTGTTAATTAACGCCTAGAAATATGACAACGTTTACCCATATGGGTACGTCCAACGCACACGGGTACGCCCAGAAAATTCCAGGCATGGCCTACAATTTAACCTTCTGCCCGGCTATAAAAGGAATTTCTGCAAAATCTCAAGCGTTCTACATTTTATGAAACTGAAGTTAGAGTAACATTTTCACGTTCGTTCTCAACTTGGCCCTCATACGGCCCGCAAACATATTAAAGCTTTTAGTTGTGGCCCTGGAGACCTTGCAAGTTGGGCACCCCTGATTTAAATGTACCAAGCTACGAAGATGTTGGATTAGCGCTCTCTTATGGGTGATTCATCGTAGAGCTGGTGACCTAATTTGTTACAGCATTAGTTGCGTAACGACTTTCCTTGTTTTCGAAGCCAAAACGGCTTAGATTGAAACAAAATTAGTAACATTAGTGTTTTAACTACGTTACTGTTTTAACTACTCTCTAAAATAATAGAAATAAATAGCAAATGCTCGTCCTCACACTTCATCCTCAGTATCCGTTCTCAGTGCTCTCTTTCATTGCTCGATCCATCTACATGTCCACGCAGATTATCGTGTGAATAATACACTATAAATATTTATTATAATCATCGTACTTTTTACTAGTTGACTAAAGCCCTTGTGATGCAACAGCGTTACTTAATTCATAATGACGTCCGTATCAAACTTGTTTACTCAATAACTGTATAAACATACAGTACGAAATGGCGCTCAGAAGTTAGTGGAATACGACAATGTTCGTCTGAAGCCTGCGTCCATCTGACGGGTTTCATATTGAGAAACGGAGAGGGGACGCAGCTGAACGGAGACTTGCTTCAGAAGGAAAAGAGGCGATTGTTTGTTGCTGACAAACTTATTTTTCCGCTGATTTGAAGCGGTTTTAAGTTTTCAGGAAAAAGGACTTTCTTTTAAGCCCTTCGTGCGCCCCTTTGGGAACCACAACTCTAGGATAAAGGCAGCTAAGAAACACATTTTATTACACAAGAATGTTTATTCTTCTATAAATTCTTTTTAATTTAAGTTAAAAATAAATGCAACATTGGGAAGTGAAATGTATTTTCATTTTAACATTTTAAAATGTAATAAACAAATGATTTACAGTTTTGAAATGTATGTCTCACATTATAGTATTGGTCTTATAAAATAAAGCTCTAAACTTATGGATAAAACCTACAAAATACTGTGCATATCAGTCACATCTGAATACTGAAAACGTGAATAATATAATAACCATATCAAAACATAGTTTACAATGAATCGTACATTAAGCTGCAACATTAGGTTTAACAAGGTTTCCAAGCTATCCATGACTATTTGTACAATGTTTCCTCCATTTGGTGAACTTTATATATTTACATTACTTAGCAAAGAAAACCTCGGGAAGCCTCCAATTCACATGTCCAAGACATTATCAGGTACTTCTACTGCCCCAAAGAACAGAATTTAGTGAATTAACACTTGGTATTTGAACCAAGTTCCAGCACCAACATGCAAGACAAAGTCTTGACAAATATATGAAGTTTAGTGAATTAATTATTCAAGAATTTCAGTCAGTTTGAAAAGTTCAGACCACTTTCCAGCAGCATGTAGCTGTTTGCCAATCAGGTGCAGCTCCAAAAGGTTTTGTTCCATCAGGAGCAACATATTTGTTCACTTGGTAGTTGTTTAGGACTTTATATTCATAAACATCAATGCCCAATTGCTGCAGACAAGAATTGTCATTGTTAAAACAGACCCTTATGTATGAAAAATATAAAATGTTTTGTTGATGTCAAAAGAATTTCCAATAATATTTGTTCTGAATCATAAAAATTAAATCGTTTTGTTGGAAAATGGATATATCATGTTCAATGTTATCGCAAAAAATGAAAACATATAGGAATTTCAAGTTGTAACGACACAATGAATAAGATAAAATCTATTCAAATAAAAAATATATTCACACTATTGATCTTTCCTAAACTTATTTAATGTTGTGCATAAATATTATTGAATGATCTTACTATTGTTATTTTTCGTAAATAAAGAATATTACCTGTGTCAATGGACTGGTATTTGTGGTAAATATTCCTGTAAAATTCTTCTCTTTGGCAACGTTCAAAACTTCTTCTTCCATAAACTGCATGACTGCAATGTTCTCTTGATAACTGAGATTTTCATGTGTTCCCATCATAAAGCTATGTAGGATATGTCCTTTTCCATGAGGCAATTGCTCTTCCCTAAATTATACAATAAATAATAAAATGTAATGCACTGCTAATGACTTCTTTTAGACATATTATTCAAAATAACATTTATAAACCTATTTAATACACGTTACATTTAATTTTTAGAAAGGAAAGAAAATTGAGATCAAAATATTGTAAGAGCTAGGGAAGTATAAATGTATTATTTCAAAATAATGCCATTTGTAATGTATATGATGCGGCTTGTGTGAGAATTTGACTAATAAACGAATTACGAAGTTAATTTTCACATTACCCCAAAAAATCCGAAGTAGTAGCAGCTTCAAAGGGTAGTTTGAACTTAAGCGCGAGGAATAGCACATTCGCCAACGCGAGGTGGCTACAGCAGGTAAAGTGCGTTATGGTGAATGAATAAATATGCTATAAACAGGAATCAGACTGTTGATGGGGAGCTTATAAGAGTAGCGAAAGACACGATGAGTAGTTCGAATTCCATTGTATCAGTCGTAAATTTCTGTGTACATGATACTTCTAACTTAAATCTCACTATTTAGCTCATTTGAAGCTTTTTGCCTTCCGGACGTACACGACTTCTGCCGCCGTCAATTAACATAAAATTATCTTGAGACTATACAATGCATCTTTATTTCCAATTAATTTTTATGCCAAAATACTTCTCGAGAACAAAAGACGTCTCAAACTCCATCACATTTATTTAGCCAGCGCTCTGTGGCTAATACTAACAATAGTCCGATGAAGTCGGAAATGTGCCGTTCTTCGTCATTCATAAAGCTTTATCCAAAGGGTCTTGCTAAAGTGCGAATTAACTAGACAATTTGTTAAATAGTCATAATTCGGACTTTACCAAAAAACCAAGTACATACTTAATTACAAAAATTACCTGACGGGGCCTTCGAGGTATTCCAAGAAGTCGAAGATAATATTGAGTTTGCTATCAATTTCCACAGGAGGTTCATCATACGCATCAAAATTGAATGCTACTCCAACAACATCACCATTTTCGGATTTTACAGCAAAACTGGAAAACAATAAATAATACAGTGTTAAAAATTATTTTGACTGCTTTTAGAACTGTTGCGATAGTAAATTATTTTATAAATCGAATTTTTATACCTTAATTCTTTCTCAACGAGAGGTATCCACAGTTTATCTAGCAATTCCACATAGTCAGCCCGTTGAATATCTGGCATTAGCCACTGTTCCAAATCTGCCTTTTCATAGAAGCTGCCTGATATGATACTGAAACATATTTAAAATTTACCAAATAAAATATGATGTTAAATACATTCTAATCCAAAATAATGAAGAAACAGTAAAAATCTTTGGTTGACTTTAATGAACAGAAAAAATCGGAATGCTATATTCATCATAGGAAACACTACGAGTGCTTTGGAAAGTGACGATAAATCCCCATTCCGAAGCGAGGAGGGAATTTATCATTAGAATTTACAAAGCACGAGTGGTATTTAATAGGACTATTCCACGAATGAAATTATGTCCAATAGAGCTCCAATATGTTCCTAATATTGAAAATAACTGAAAGCTATATTAAAATCAAAGAGGTTATGTTGTAGTACATACGTGGATTATTCAGCATTGACATAGTGATCGATTTATAATGACAGCATCGACATAGTGATCGTCTCCTAAGATAGATGAGTCTCAGTATATGATTGGACAGTAGAAGCGGTAAGAAAAATTGGACAGTAGAAGCGGTAAGAAAAATCGGATAGAAAAAGCATTAAACTTTTTGAGATACACCGATCTAATTAGGGCATTTTGTATGTATTGATTTATTGGTTTTAATTTCACGAGTGGAATAGTCTACTAAAAACTACTACTACTACTTAGAAAAAGGTGCCCGAAAAAGTTTTGTTATCTGTATTCAAAGCTTAATTACCCATACACATCCTTCTTATGTCCTTCACTCAAATATTCAGCGTAATATTTCTTTTTGTTTGCATCTGCAGTTGGTGTACATCTTAATTCAATTTCTCCTTCTGGGTGCATATGTTCCAAGACTTCGTAGAGAGTTTTGGATGAAATAAATTCGGTAATTCCTGAAAAAGAAAAGAAACCCTGTATTATTTGTGTACCCAAGAGGTTAGGACGAGTTTGTGTTTGCAGCAAGTACAGAAAGGAAAAAAGAAAATTTAATCTAAATATTGGTATTATTCACATATTATGTACCTATAAACCTTCGTTTAAATCGAAAATAAAACACTCAAAAATTATGTTTGATTTTCATCTAAAATGTATATATTGTTATCGTGCGAGATATATCAAAAATTTTATACATTTGTGGATTCTTAATTGAAAGGGTGGTGTTTTTCAAATCGTCCGTCCATCCATATTCATTTGTCAGTCACTTGTGAACAACGCTAAATCGTACACGATTTCCCAGAAATAAATATTCCAAATCGTTCTAAACGAACTCGACCCCTGCGAATTGGACACCGATTTTTCAGTTTTGGGAAATCCGTACTTCATATGAAATGCGTCTTTTATCATTTTAAAAATTTTCTCAAAAGTGTTTCCAATTTTTGGGCTAATATGATTGTTATAATTATTGTATAGCTCATTTTCAATGCAATTTCTGATTTTTTAGAAATTACAAATGCTCAATTTGTTTTCTAATCTGCCTTTACCTACAACTTTATTGAAGTTCGGGAATTTTTCTTTTGAAGCACAATGTACTCTTCAAAATATTTCTTTGAATCATATAACTCACAAATGTATGTATTTTATTTTGAAAACAGTAGTTTTCCCGAAATTGTTATTCAAATTGTGAATGTTTTCCAAAAACACAGAAAAATAATTTTCTTAAAACAATTGCAATTAGATGGCCACGATTTTAAATCGAAGTTATCCAAAATGTCAGCCGAGAGCTGCCACTTAAGACCTATGTTTATTATTTAATTTTAAGACACTGAATTAAAAATAGGACTCACCTATCACAAATCCTTGTCTTCTCAATTGTGTTACTGTGCTAATTGAGTTCAAGGAGTTACCACCCAGTTCATAGAAGTTGGACTCTCGTTGTATTTTGGCACGAACAGCAGATCCAAGTACAGAAGCAACCGTCTCGAACAAAACAGTCGCAGCATCCATTTTCTTCTCAGGAATTCCAGAATAGTCTAAATTTGCTTTTAAAATATTATGATCTAGAATACGTCAAACCAACATTTAAAATTAATTTTCAATAACATGATAAGTGCCAGATATAAGCTAATTATAAATGATGAGGAATAATCAATAAATTGAAAGATTTCTTATTATAAATGGCTTGAATGATTTATTTTGCCTCCTCTCTGCCATAAAAATGAATAAATACATTTTTCTTCATTAGAGTAATGAGATATCAGAAATCTTCATGGAAAGAAGTACCGTAATAAAGTGATTTACTTACTGCACTTCAGGGATTCTTCATAGTATTTTAGAAGATATTGACGATCTGTTTTTCCATTTACTAGCAGTGGGATAGTCTCAAGAATCACCACCTACAACAGAAAATATCGCAGGAATTAATTAACATCGGTTATAATGAATATTTAAGGATTTTATTTCTGCACCTCTGTGGACTTGCTTAATTCATTGAACTGCAATTTAAAAAATTAGAAAAAAAATATTAATTGAAATTTACTTCTATTACAATCAGAAATAATATAACTCTGAAAAGTCCTTTTGAAAGAATGCTCATGGCGTTCCGAATTTTTTTAAATAAAATTAAACATTAAAAAATGTATCATAATGAACATGGTCTTTATTTTTACTGCACAGCTCGGGCCAATCATTCAACACGTTTTGATCGCGCGAGACAATGAAAATGATTGTTAATAACCAACAGAACTGAAGAGATAATTTTATTTCATTATTAATAATCTGCTTTACTGATTTCCAACGCGCTCAGAAGTTGAAAGACTATTTAGCCTCCGGCCGTGTAAGAGGTGTCTGTTTTCGACCAAAAAACAAACAGTCTCGATTTTGATCGAAAAATGCAAATATTTGATTTTGTTACTCCGTTTGGTTTGCCTCAATACTGCGCGAACCGACTTCATTATCATACTCGGTGAGTATCTGGATGAGATGCACACCTGACGACGTCAATGATTCAAAGAAGAGGACATACCCATAAACTATTTCCTATGCTTTTCACGTGTTTTTAAGGAACCGATTTTTTGAGATTCTCGGAACGGATAAATACTGAATGTATTTGGTTACTTATGGTCGAAAACATAAATGCTCAATTTTGCAACAGAAAGCATCAATTATCCTTGAGTTGAAACCAGTGGTGACTTTTAAGGGTAAATCAAGGTAAACAATATTCATCAAGGAAGGCAGTGATGAATATAAACTTAAATACATTTCACACATAAGACAATTTATTTGACTCTTGCGGTTTTCTTAAGTATTTTAATCCGGAAATATAAAATAAACATTGCTTTATTGTCTTTCATACAGCTTCCGAAATATTGCTTCTAACTTCGTTTTTCTTATCGTAATGGATATATTTCATATTACCTTCTTTCATCTAAGAACTCATCTAACATCTAACTAGTCTCAACTTTTTGTGATTTTTTTACTCTTACAAACAATTTATTTAAGTACAATTTAGTGATTATGAACTTGTATGATTAATTGTTTGAAAAAGTGGTCGATGTCTGCAGGTCGTTTGAATATATCCATCTTGGATAGGTTCCGTTTATTCCTGCACTCTACTGGGGGAGATATAAACTCCATTAGCGGACGAGCTAATGTATGCGTATAGATAACGCCTTTACTTGGGCGATTATTCAATTCTTATGCATCCATCAACCAAGCTACAGATCAACGCATTTTACTGTGACGGTAAGGAAAAATTCAAATGATCGACGTCAGCTCTGACTGGCAAGCAGATCCAACATACGATTACTTTCCTTCATCTAATCACAAATTAACATCTAGCCACAAATTAGACCACCAATGAATATCAGCGAAAGTTCTATATATATATGAAAATTAAAACAGTACAATAAAAATATTTGAAAGGAGGAATGCAAAAATGTTTGCTGCATCATTGTAGCACAATAAGAGGAGTCATCTCGGTTCTTGAGATGACGTTACTCGCGTCAAGCCGGAGAAGCTTACAGACATCCAACAATGAAATAACTACTCTCCTATCCGCCACAGATCCTCGGTTGAAGTAGACAAGGCGATACAGAGGTCATACTAAATAACACACTTTACGTAAAACAGCCAGAGAAAGCAGCGAGTTAGCTTATTAAGTTCAGTGCTAGCAATGCAAGGTTAATGGGAATTGCTAATAAGTAATAGATATTGTTTGTACCTGAGGAACCATGTACGATGTAAGATTTTCCCTCAACTCCATTTCAATATCAGCTGCTGTAAGGTCTTTGTCATTGACAGTAACAAAAGCCAACAGGGCCTGAAACGAAACAAATTTATAAATATTTATATACATATTTATTATATTATAATAATTTTAAAATTAAAGATACTGTTTATTACAATAGTTCATAAAATATTAAAGAAATCCGTAATATATTCTGGGCTATCTGGGAGAGGCGTCGCGTCCTAGTCACAGTTGCCAACTAGGACAACCAAGAATCTATTGACTCCGGGTATAGAAGTCTACGTTTTCAAATCACTAATACTAGTAGTTACATCATTCATACCTGATCGATTTCCCCTGGTTTGTAACACAACACAACGCCTTTATTGATTTCCTTATTAGTCAGCAAAATTCTCTCAACTTCACTAAGATCAACTCGATGGCCTCTAATTTTTACTTGAGAGTCCGTACGTCCTTCGTAAATTATGGTTCCTTTGAGAACTCGAGCATAGTCACCAGTTCGGTAAAGGAGAGAATATTCTGAAAATGAAGGCGACCATGCAAATATATGTATATAACAAACAAACGTGCAAAAATAAAAATGAATTGGGGAATGTGACAATGTACTAAAGTATCAAATAATTACCTGGGTCTACAGCAAAAGGATTGTCAATAAATCTATCAGCATCTCGTCCAGCAACATAACCAAGGGCTAAATTGCTGCCTGCTACAAAGAGCTGCCCTTGTTCACCTACTGGAACTGGACGGCCTTGATCGTCAAGAAGATAAATGTTTGTATTGTCCAATGGCAGACCTAAAAATATAAATTATACATTACAGCTAATAAAAAATTACGTTTTTTGAGCATCATTTTTCTTTTCTTTTTTTAAAAGTACCAAAATATGGAGCTTTTAGCATGTTCTTACCAATGGGCACAGTAACATGGAGATCCAAATCTTCAGGTTCGGAAAGAACATGGTATGTCACGTCTCCCATTATTTCGGTACTACCGTAGAAATTGCAGAGTTTGTGTTGACCAGGAGTGAAGTACTGAAAGAATTGCTTTCCTAGTTCCACTGATAAAGCTTCACCGCTGCACACCCACAATTTGAGACTGGTTGGCAGAGGGACGCCACTCTCCAAATGCATCAGGATGGCTCGCAAAAGAGATGGAACGAGAACCAGTCGTTCTACCTGTAATTAAATTACCAGACTTTGTTAATATTTGCAGATGAATTTTTATAAACTTTTCAGACAATTGCATACAGGGCATTTTTTGTTTAAGACTAATAATTTTGGACCATAAAATTTGAGTTTTGAGCTAATAACCTCATTAAGGTATTTAATGTAGGCATTTTATTGCACGAAATGAAATTTTATACTACCAATTATTAGCCAACACTAGCTTTTTTATTTTCAATACTACTCCTTCTCCAATTTCACCCACTAACACTTGTTTGTTCGGAGATATGTTTACATGAGTAACAAGAAATTCATAAACTTGACACTTGTCGGCCCCGTGGCCGAAATCGTTAAGCCAGTAGTGCCGTAGTGATCTCGGACCGTGGGGTCGCGTGCTCGAGTCCCGCTTCGGGCATGGTTGTATGTGTTCGTCCTTTCACCCCCTATCGTCACCATATCGTTTCATTCTCATACCATAACTTTAAATCCAATAGTGGTCGCTAATGACCTAGTAGTTGATGCGACCTTAATTAGAAAAGACTTGACACTTTTTTTAGACATCATTATTATTATTACACGGTTCTGTCTCTAGATAAAATCTCAAGATTGAGGTAACCGTACGGGCTTTTACCAAGTAACGGCTCTTCTCGATGAGGAAGTAGGATTACATGTATTAGGCATGAGTAATACTTGTGCTGAACTTTTATTTATTATTATTATTACTATTATTATTATTATTATTATTATTATGAGGAGTGATCATCGTTATCGACTAACCTGGTGTTGTCGCAGAAGAGAGAGCAGGCGCGCAGGGTCGCGCGTGACGTCCTTTGGCACGACGAGCACGGCGCGCCCCTGCAGCAGCGGACCCCACAGCTCGCACACCGAGTCCACGAAGGTGAGGGCTGTCTTGAAGACGCACACGCGCTCCGTGTCCGTGTAGGGGAAGACGCGCCACTGCCAGCGCAGGCGGTTCAGCACGGCTCGCTGCGGCAGGCGCACTCCTATGGACACCAACACGATTGAGACGGGAGGCCGCATGGATCATCTCCAATCCCATTTAATTGCATTGGTTTCCAAAGGTTTGATTCATTACTCAATCGAATGGGAATGTGCACCAGGCTTAATATTTTTCTCCTCTTAATGCCCTTCTCCTCTCAATAACTACTCATATTTTTAAAAACGGTGTACGACATCAATTAAAAACGAAGAATACCTACATTGAAGGGTTCAGTAGAACTTGGGGCTTTCCTACTTTTTTTTTAATTTGAGGTATTAAAATTAAATATTATTCCACATATTATTCTTTTAGAGTAATATGTTATTTAAATCTAGTACGGACGTATATGCAAGTGTTCTGTGTTTCGAAGTTTAAAAATGTATCGACTTATATGATGAAAGTTTCTATTAAATTCTCAATATCTCAGAAGTAGTCCGTTGTTCTATTGAGTCCTTCAATTGTACTGAGAAAATATCTGGCTTTGAAACGTACTGGAGGTAAATAACATGTTCGAAAAAATGTTTGAACTTTTGTAATTTTCAAAATTTCAGGTGTTAAGTAAAATCGGAATTTATAAACGCACTTTCCTTTATTAAAAAAAGAAAAATTGAGACTTATTCGGAAAATATTTCAGGATACAAAATGCGTTTATCTCCTCGTAAATCTTAATAATTTTCGAAACATCTCTAATATACCTTAATCTTGACGTGTGCGCGAAATTACAGCTCAAGAGAACTTCAAGCACGTCTTTTACAACAGAAAACTGGAGATCATATTGATGAGGTTCCAATGATTTTGCTCCATACGTTACAGTAAAAAAATAACAGGTACTTGTTTGCCTACTCTTAGTGATATAAATTCTTGAGATTACGCTCAATCATAGTTTAGACGATGAAAATTCCAGAAAATGAAGGGACAAGGTTCCCTATGTACTCGTAGATACAATTTAAAAATGTTTGAAAAAGCTTTTACCAAAGATAGTTTAAATTTTCTCAAGGAAGTGTTCTAGTATTTTAGAAAGCTAAATGCTTATTTATTTAATAAGTTAATAAATAGATTAATAAATTCACTAATAAGTAACTCAAAATTATTAACGTACTTATTTACTCGTTTTAACTTTTTATTACATTGTTTATTACAATATTTATTTATTAAATTACTTTTTGACGTGTTTTCATGAGCTTTACGTATATTCGAAAAAAATTGAGAAAGACTTGCAAGGCGGGTTGCCTAAATTAAAAAGCGATCTAGTCGCGAAGATGTTTTCAGTTACGGATTTGCGTACTTTCAGCTTTAATATAGGTACGTGGTGATCATGATCATAACTTGGCACAAAAATATCAAGTTCACAGCATCATTTGCTTTCGCCTAGGATGTTTTATTGTTCCCAATCAGCTCTACTAGAAAGTTTTCTGCAAGGTCGCATATCAATCAACTCAATATTTCCATTTTATTACCATTTTAAAACGAGATAATGAACTATCAAGTACGTTTTTACGACCAATCATAACATTAAACCGATATAACTGAAATGGCAGATTTTTAGCTCCAGTAATACTCCAGCAATCCGGACTTGCGCTTAAGCATGGAGACAGTTACTATTGAATTGCTATAGTCCCAAAATTCACAACTGACGAATGAATAACAATGGATCACCTACGACGGTTTCCTTACTTACCCATTTTGCTTACCCATACACTTGTGCTAACGATGTGCTCACTCCCACTTCCCTAAAGTGATATCTCAGAACTATCTGCATACGTAGTACGTGGTTAGCACGAGAAAAGGGAGAACAGACCGGTGCACGTTATGCATTCTGTACTGAAGTTCAGCGCTATGTGGAATTTGAATATGCTCTTGTTGATTTGATATTTAGTCTTGCCTAAAGTGACAAACGTTCATTGACTTTTATATTGCTTAAATAGATATACAATGTTTATTGAAAACTTTTTAAACTAATTACTGTAGATTTTTCTCACTGTATCTACCATGCTGGCGATAATCAAACTGAACGAAGAAGATCAATAATTATGGAATATAGAGCATACACAGTAAGATTATTACGATATAATAGCATTTCAGAGGATGGAATGGTCCTAGTGCGTTGAAGTAAATTCAGTTCCCTTCGTAGCACGTAAAACACGCGAGTTGGAAAGGTCACCGAGCACAGAGTATCCGCATGCTCCATTTTGTTGGGGTTTCTGTCGAAGGGCGTGGGCTACATACCTTTGGGCACGCCGGTGGAGCCCGATGTGTAGAGCACGAGGGCGAGGTCTGCGTCGGAGGAGGACGGCAGCATCTCCTCTTCCGCCAGCGGCTCCCCGGACTCCGCCGCCGCTTCCTCCTGCAGCTGCGCGAAGCTAACGCCGCGCGGGTCCTCTGCAACACGAGTGGCGACGCGGCCGTTGCACGAATTGCCACCGGGCGCCCTCGCCCTCAGAAGAAGCAGCCGTGAAACGTGGCAAGAAATCCTAACTTTTTTATTCACGTTAATGAAGTATATTGCCGGTGACCCGTTAGCTATTAGACTGTGTGCTTACATCTCATTTCGATGAAAATGGGATGAGTTAGCGGGTTTTCTAGGTGTTCTTTAGTTTTCCGTGTCTCTCATTCCACCATCTTGTTCATCTTCATTCTCGTTACACATATTATTTCCATATCAATCATTTCTCTACACAACTCCAAACAATCGAGACCTTAAGGTGACCTTATTAAGGTTTTTCGCTTCGAATATACGGGGTTTGTTTCATAATTCTCTCTCCCCCAAAAAGCATGCCATTCTATAAATAAAAGAATAAGTTCATGGCCTGAAAGATAATCAATTACACTAGCACAGACACTGATGATGGTAAATATAATAATACAAACATGTTTGTCCCCTAAATCAGTTGGCAGTTGGATAAAAACCTTCCTTCAATAAACATTTTAGTGAGTTAGAGTCGTGTCAGAAGAAAATCAAAACCGCTATAACTGTAACTAAACCAAAATTATTATGTCTTAATGGTTGGAACTACTCTATCAACAAATTATTGCCCTTCGTTTATTTTGTAACATTCTTTGTTAGTCACTACTTTCTGAGTTCATTTCTTAGAGACCTTTATCTTTAGCATTTTTTTCCGATTTGGTTCAATTACGTGAAAACATTCTCTTCTCCAAGACCAAGTATAACAAGATGTAGTTGGTCTTGCTTCACCTTAACATTTTCTCATAAGTCTTGGATTACGTAACGAAGGCAGTGACTAGCTGGGCGGATTGGAGAACGCCTGAAGGAATTGCAAGGCTGTGAACTGCATTCGTTACGACTGCGTCCTGCAAGTTGACAGTGAGCTTTTTGTTACAGTTCCGTAATTGGAGCGAAATTCCTTTTATTCACTCTACTACCACTACTTACTTCCACTTCTACATTCTAATTCTACTACCACTACTTCATACTACAACTACCACTCATTACACTTTGAAATGCAGCACATGTAGAGTTGACGCGGTGATTTCATTTCATACCAGCAAGTTTAAAATTACATACAATGCTATAATGAAAGATCGTAAGAAAAAAAGTATGTGGACCAATGTGGAAATACAGCAGACAAAATGTATTATTATTTTTTAAATTCTATAAGACATTGATGCGTTTTATGAAAGGGAAGAAAATTACTGTTCAAAATTTGCAAAATAACAATAAATTTACTCTATTTCTACCGTACGGCCAAACAGTCTTTGGATAATTAATGCTAATTCTGGACATTCGAGGCTGGATTCAAAGTTATTGATAGTAATTTGACTCGAGGTATATTGACTTTTAAAGACCAGACAAAATGAGAATACAAAATTCAGGATGATTGAAGCAATGTAAAGAATTTAGCCACAATGTAAAGAATGAATAATCAATTTCCCTGGATATTTTTTATAATATTAATTTGCTTCTCTTAATTAAGCTGCTCACCAGAATGGAACTAAAATGACTTTCAAATGAACGTTGCATGTTATCTTCTTGTTCTGCTAGCGTTCAAAGAACTTAAATATAAAAAATAAATAAGAATTATAACTGAATAAAAGCAATTTAATTGTGAAAATTATTTCTGCGAAATTTCATTACATGAAGGGTAACCATAAAGTTAAACTGTAGAATTCAATGATGTATTATAAATATTAAGGGAAGAAAGGAGATGAATAAACACAGTTAAGTCTTTTATGTTGTGTCTAATTCATTTTTAATTAAATTAGTGAATGCTGGATCGCTATATTTTTTGCCATTTACCCTCCAAAAATATTTTTTGGGAAATTACTTACGTACAAGAGAATTCGTAATTGGTTTACATTTCCCTTTGTGCATTAAAGTAATCTTGATCTGCCAATTTTGAAGTAAAAATAATTTAAGTATGAAAATATCTGGGTTAATATGTAAAACAATAATTACTTTATTTGCAACAGTAAATTAATTAGTAAATTGCAATTTGCTTTTAATTCATATCGCACCCATTCCTTGCGCACGAATTCCTTTCAATTTAACTCACCGGAGTCGGTGAGCAGGAGCGCGGGGCGCGCTTCGCCCAGGATGTGCGCGACGCGCGCGGCCGGGAACTCCGGGTCGAGGGGCAGGTAGGCGGCGCCGGCCTTCCACACGGCCAGCAGCGCCGTCACCAGGTCGAGCGACGGCGCCATCCACACGGCGACGAGCCAGTCGCCGTCGGCGTTGGGGCCCTGGGGCGCGGCGCGCCGCACCAGCGCCCGCGCCAGCCGCGCCGCCGCCGCGTCCAGCTGCGCGAAGGTGCGTGCGCCCGCGCCCGCGCCGGGCGTCGCCGGCAGCAGCGCCGGGGCGCTCGCCAACCCGGCCGCCGACGCGCGCTCCTCCAGCAGGCGGTGCAGCGCGCAGCCGCGCCGCCCCGCCCCCGTCGCCGGCCGCACCTCTCCGCGCAGCGCCGACAGTTGCGGGATCGAGCCCATGTCTGCGGGGCAAGACGTCACACATTAGCCTAGTTTATTTCAACTTTTACTTTTTCAATACTCGAGCAAGGAAACAGTCATTGCCATTTGAAGTTTATTCATTGGAATGCTTTACTTTCCGGTACCCATACGGAAAATTAGAATTTTGCGATACTCTTTCCCAAAAGTAGTCACAGCCATATCAAACATGCCTTATGAACAAAACACTGAGGAGAAGATGATTCAACATGACTGTCCACTCGCATTTTATTAATGTTACCAATAATTCTCGGAACTTTCTGCGAAATCATATTAAAAATCATTTACAATACTCTTACAAAAATGTCTTTGCCACACTTATTTCAAAGTTGCGACGCTACTTCAGTCTCGCCTACCTCATCCGGAACTATTTCATTCATTTTTTCATTTATTCACCAAAGAATCCCTTTCACTTTTAGTTTCGGAAAAGCTATTGCTACCATTATAATTTTAAAAGTATTAAAACCTTTTTGAAAATTACTATTGTCAGTTATTTATCTTTCCGTTTTCGAGATCTTGCACAGCTTTGAACTGATAAAAAATTTAAAGCAATGAAATCGCTGCTCTATGTTTTTCAATTACTTTCAGTACAATTTTTGCCATATTTTGAATTTCATGAACCCAAAATTGTAACATATATTGAATACTTTTGCGCTTGTCCAACATATGAATTTATGTTCAAGGTATACGCAAGATAGATGTTGCTATTATGTTTCATACAGAATGGGTGATGAATTCAATTTTAAAACCTTTTTTTTTGTTTTCTTTTTTTCGAACAGGCCACTTCGGTCCAAGCAGGTGTCGTGGGGGAAGGGGTCTGGCACCACGTGCAGGGGAGTGGAAGGACGGTAAGGGCAGGACCTCTGGGCCATTCCCTATTCTATTAAAGGCCTAAGGCGGATGAGAGGGAGCAATAAGAACAGGGATGACCCCAGTCATGGCAAACAGCAGTTTATTGGAGAGGTGTAACTTACACATGCACCTGACGTAGCCCAGCCTCGGCGAGGACGGTCCTCCGGAAGAGCGACTTTGCAGCGGCCATGGCGACACTCGAAGTGCACGGTGATCAGGGGCAAGGGCGGGAAGCTGCTAGCAGGACCCCGGAGGGTCTGTCTGGACTAGTGGGATTGAGGAGTGCCGGCAGGGCCAGTTAGGGCCGATCTGAACCGACGGAGAGGTGAAGGGAGGTCGGCAGGGCCAGTTTGGGCCGATCTGAACCGACTAGGGGTGAAGGGAAGTCGGCAGGGCCAGTTTGGGCCGACCTGAACCGACGGGAAGTGGAAGGTCCGTGCACACGGGCGACGAGCTCACGAGTAGCATTCGTCCCCCCCGCTAAGCGGAGGCTAAGCCGTTATATAGGCCTTTTCTGCTGAGACGCTGAGACGCTCTTTCCGCGGCGGAGCTACGTCATTATGCTTACGCGGGCGCCAGCCGTCTGCGGCCACGCGACACAGGCATGCTGAGCATGCAATTCACCAAGGGCGTACAGGATCTGATATTTTTACTCCCCAGGGTTGTTAGCCCTAGGGGTAGGAAAGATAAATGATGATGATAGTGATGGGTGAAAGGACGGCACACCCCCCACATATATAGACATACACAAATACGCCCATGCCCGAGGCGAGACTCGAATCCGCGAACCTGCGGTCCGAGATCGCCCCGACACTACTGGCTTAGCGATCTCGGCCACAAGGTTGGCTAACCAGTTTCGTTATGGAATGAGATTAGATACTGTCTTCCCTTACGTCACTAAGTTCACTGAAACAGTACTTATTTCATTAACCTCGCAATTTAATTATATGCAACGAGGGCAATTTATTACGAATTCACATATTTTTTAATTCGTGGTTACATCCAGAAGAATATAAAGCACAATTCTTAAGCGAGACTTTCCTCATGTTCTTTGTCGCGTGAAAACCTGTTTCTTCGTACTAAAGATGATCATTTGCCAAGAATCGCGAAGAAAATACGCTCTACCTATAACAATTTTTGTATTACCAGAAAATAAGGAACTATTTGAAGATTAAACACAAACTAGATAAATGATCATGCGTTTACATAACACTTAAAAGTTCCCTTTTGTGTTCCCACTGACCTGAATTTGAGTATCTGTATGAATGTGAACAATGCCACTTTCATTTGAAATTAATACTTTTCTTAGCCTATTTTTTTCCTTTTGATGGCAAGAACATAGGTAAATTTATCTACGCATGATGTAATCTCCAGAGTCTTTGTAATACAATTCCAATTTTTCTCGCACAATGTTCTCTTTTTGGTTTCACCGACAAAAATGTAAAATTGTAGAGGCTTACGCAGAATGCGAACAAAGAAAGTCTTATTTCAGATTTTCCAGAGGTTGACTTTTCTGGCAATGTGCCCAAGAGCAACGATTTATGTTGATTGTTATACATAGATTATAGGCCACGTATTGGAATTTGGAATGAAACAAGTTTCCGAGGCATTCGAAGAATCAATTACCTATTGAAAAAAAGTGAAGATGTTAGCTATATAATAAATAAATTAAATCTATTTCAAGTTTGCTGTAATGTAGACACTCGTCATCACGGTAACATTTTTAAAAACATTTGCATTTTGAAAAATATTCCATAGTTTTTCAACAACACGTCACTCTAATATGTATTAAACAAAAATCGCGCATATAATGTGCAATATGTAGCTACAACATAATACGAACATTCAGATTAAATAAGTGTCTCTGTTTTTGATATTTCCCCAACAGTTGCCGAAAAACATTGCATAAATTTCTTCAATTTTTTTTAAATGGCAACACTGTCTGCGTTTCTCAGCTTTTTTTATCGCTATCGCACTGAATGTGCAACGTCATTCTGTTCAAGGTGACACAAATCGTCAGTCTATTGAGGAGCTTAGTTTCAAAATCGAGAACGCTAACATTTTCAGTTAAGTAACAATTTAACCTTTTGTAATTGCTCTAAATAAAATATTAAAATTATTGAAAAATGTACGAGTAATGTATAAGAAGTTTGTCCAATATATAAAACGCTTATGTCTGCTTTGTCATACAAATTATTTTTATGAACTATTTGCGAAATTTTGAACGGTTTTTTCAGTTTCAGTAAAATGGAGGGCCATACAATTCCAATGGGCAATGAAGATAATTTTACTAATGCAAGCCATTTTGTAAGTTAAAAAAGTGTCATATATAAAATATTTTCCACCTTTGCAGACATTGTCCTTTTTTAAATACTCATAAGTTATTTTTTTAAACAATTACGACCTGATGTTACAGTTGAAACAAGCAACGAAGTACTACTTGTAATCTTGTACTTGTGAGTATAATTTCAGAACGATATAAAGTTGTAGAATTTGTAGCTGGAAGTTTCTTAACACCGACCGCTAACAAGTAATCGACACGAGCTGAAGTAACCGACTGACAGGCACATTTGTAAGCTAGTAGGAAGTAACTGTACGACAATTTTAACTCTAAACAAATTAGTTGCCAAGTCTTTCACTTTGCGCAATGTTCACCTATTAATTAAATGTTAATTTACGCCGCTTGACTTACGAATTTAAGAATTCATTGTTTAACACTAGTATGTGCGTATTAAATGCATTCGAAGACTAAGAATGTCAGAAAATTAGGTGCTCCTGGAGTGTGTTTTAGTAAGATAAACGTGTTCACTGGATATTGATCATTTGTAATAATAGCTATTGATATGCAATTAAACTTTCCCCAATAATAAATTCATGCATTAATAAAGTAATAAAACACTTTCCTCTATTCATGATTCTTTGAAAGCAATGCAAATTGTAAAAAACATCCAATTTACTTGAGTTGGTGTTGCAAAAACAACTTTTGTCATGAACATGAACCCAATCTTTAAAGAAAGCAATTAATAGACACTGAAGGGAGCTTTCATATCAAAACGTAATAGTTCCTTGTGAATGATTTTAACATGTCCTTGCTAATTACTTTTAAAGTTCATTTCCTAATACCCTTGTCACTCGCTTTACATCATTACCTCGCATTTCAGTGCATCGTTACAACACAATTACGCATTCTACTGGTATTTCCTTGCGATATTCCGTCACATTTACTTCTGAAGGTAATCGACGTTCCGCGCCGAATTGCTGCGACTGCGGTAGTAAATTCCGACGGACGACAGGCGGGTGAAGGAATAAGAAGAGAGGCCAGCTACAAGAGGCGGATGCATGCACTAAAGGTCCGGTTGGTGGTGTGTTGTGAAGTATGATGGGGAGAGAGGGAAGCTTTCACAACGAGGCACGATGAAGTAGCTCCGAGCAGGATGGGGCAGTGAGGGTCAGAACAGGACAAAGGGAAGAATGGGGTGCACAGAACTGGACCGGAGTTAATGTAATGTGTTGCAATGCAATGTAAAGTGATATGAGGCACAAGATGACGAATTTGGACGGGACCGTAGAGGATGCAGCGTTTTGAAATGACAGGAAATATTTGACGAAGACACAATAGCACGGGATGAAAACTCAAAGATGAGGGGATTAAAAGGTCGATTCGTTAGTTGGTGATGATTGATGATATAGGGTCTAATAAGGGCTACACTCATAGAAACAATGCAATTGATGGGCTGAGAGTAGCGATAGAGGCTCTGTGTGAGTCCAGACGAGAGAGTGATGTCTGGCGTGGCGCCATAGCAATAGAGTAGAGGTAACGGAGAGGAGAGAGGTGCGGCAATGCGTTATTGGGGCGAGGCGAGGCGTTGCAGAGTGGAGCAGAGCAGAGCAGGGCAGGGTGGGGCTGGGCCGGGCTGGGCTGGGCTGGGCGGAGAGAGGTGGCAGAGGCGAGCCTCCACGCGCATTTTGCGCGCGCAGGGGTCTCGGGCAAGCTAATGAGGCCGCGCCGAGAGGAAGGGGGGAGTGGCGGGGCCCAGGAAGTGAAGGGTGCTGGGAGCGGGCGCACTATGAGGTTCTACTCTCACGGAGGCGGCAATGCGAAGGCAACACAAATTCCATTCGCACTTTAATTATTCCAAGAGCCCTCACAGTGCATTTTCATTGTTCTTGTTTCGTGAATAATAATGCCACAGTTCATGTTAACCATAGTCCTTCCTATCCGAGCTATCCTTGCTATCCGTAGACATTGCAATGAACCAATTTTGATATTAACATTTGATTTACATTTTTATGTCGGATATTCTGGAAAATGTCGTTGGACACACTTTCCAGAATATACATAATTCCACGACCCGCATCTATATTCTAACTGAAACGAAGGTAAATGTGTATTTCATTATATCCTTATATGTGTAACCTGCGTCCATCGTCCTTCAGGGTTAGACTCCTTCCGGGCCACCAATCGAAACAAATGTGTCATTCGACGTGACTCGGCCTCATGGGGGGAACTAATTGTTTTTGCAGATCCGTTCTGAAGATTTGAAATTTATTTAAGAAAACAAGCTTTTATGCAACTAATGTGATCAATAGCTCGTTCGATTCCTATCGATTTCTCTCAAGACAAATCGATTGGCACAATTCTTAACCGATTTCCTTTAGAATATTCGGAAAGAATTCTAGAAAAACTACTTGTTTTCGATGGTTTCAATATTTCACCTACGAGTTTATCTTCAGAAAAACGTAAAATTCTACAATTATTATTTCTTACTAGTACTGTTATTACTAAATTAAACAAACATTTTAACCTAGTATTTCAATCAATACCTTTTCAGATCCCGAAAATGGACGAGACAAGCAACTGCAATCTGTTTATAATTTTTAATATGTTATATTTTTAATATGAACTTACAATGCACAAATAAAACGTTTTAACACGAAAATACCCGCCGGAGGCGCCACGCTAAGCGAGTAACTAATTCTTGAAAGAAACAAATTAGTTTTTTGTAAGAACTACAATGTAAAGAAACATATAGAAACAAAGCAAGATAAAGCTTCAACGTATGATTCAGACTTTACAGATCTTTTAATAGCTTTGTCAGTTCCCTACAAGAATCGGTTTGAGTACAAAATTAATTTTAAATGTGTTTTCGTAATGAAATAAATATGAAAATAAAATTAGAGTAGTTTTGTATAGGTAATGGAGTATTTTGTGATTCATCGCTTCGCAAAAAATAACGTATCTTTAACCTGTTCCTTTGTATTAAATGTAGGGAGCACTCACTTCTGTTAGAAGCGCCTGAAAGAGCACTTTAAAGAGGTGTTCCATTAAACATGTTTCTTGTGTCAATTAAAGTCGAAAATCCAGTGAAACATGAATGTGATTCTCACGACAAGGGCATATATATTGGGCAAACATGTTGCTAACACGAATGATAAGTAACCATGAACCCACCGTCTCGAATAATTTTGATAAAACTGTAAATAACTCCCACCAAAGGAAAGTTCCCCGATTAACTCCACACCATAAACATACTTAAATGAGTGGGATCGTACTAATGAAAACGATAATTTTTAATACGATATACCCCCTAAGACAACATTAGGCTCTCATCATTGATATCCAATTAATTTCCAACCAAATAGAAATGGAAGGTTCCCGAGCAACTAACTGAAATTATTCAATTATCTTGTAATATATTTTGAATTAGTATCACTTTTCCACTTAATCATTTTCGAGCAAAGTATGGACTGTACAAACAAGACTGTTACCAACTGTAGATGAGCCACGGTAACATTTTTTCTCTGAAATAGGACGAAACACAGTAAAATCTTTTTCGCACGTCAAGAGACATCAGTGGAACGAGTCTGCGTGAGCGTGTTATATTCTGCAATCTGCAATGACCTCCTGTACTTAACGAAGGCTCGTTGCTCTGTGCATTTTGCCGTCGAGACCGGACGTGCCTCCGTCGTTCCCAGGAGATTCGCTAATTTATCCCACTGGGGTGGAATAATTGCATTGCGTAAGCGATGAGAATGCGAACGAACAATGGCGGAACAGGTAACACAATTTACTTTAACTAAGAAAATTCTTCAGTGGAAGACAGAACCGATGTAACACGGATTAGTTTTAATTAAGTAATCATTACTGTAATGTAATTAATTGGAAGGAATATTTAGAAAGAATTCAAGGTTGGTCTTTATATTAATTTTCATCTAGGAGCTTAAAATATTTGAGAAGCTTGATAATCACCGAGTCAGAGCGAGGCAAACCAGATTGATAATGAGGATATATATTATTACCTTAAGAGACAACTCTTTGTTTCGATGATGTGGTCTTGCTTTCTTTCGACGACAAGGAGTAGTTTTTTTTATTAGCAGTAAATGGCACCAAGAAAAAACCTTGAAAAGGTAAGGATTACACTGTTCTCTTCGATTCACGATTTCATGTGAATTTGAAACTCTTTTGTATATAATCTCCCAATTCAGCAATTGAAACTAAACTCAGTATGTCAGTGATCACTAGTCACTTTGTCAGTTCCAGGAATTAAAACTCATTATTCAAAACCTATCTACCGCCAAACGGGTGCGATACAGGCTACACTTCCATATAGACCAACATGACCCGGTAGCACCAGCAATCAAAAAAACTGGCGGGACAATAGTTTCTCCGTTTCGCCGATCGAAAGAGTTGGACCACGGCCACATTGCGGTGTACCCCTGTGACGTGCGACCGAGAAGGCGGACCGGTTCGCTGTTCGGGTCGCGGTCGCCTCCCCGCCCCGAGCGACGCACAGAAAGTTGCCAGGCAGGGGAACGACCGCACACCTGCCGCTATTTTGCCACTGGCAGTCGGCACTGGAGCTAGTTGTTTTCAGAAAAAGGATACTCACGTCTGATATGGATTTTTTCAGAAACCGAGTTGTGAAATTCGTATTCTATGTGGATATTTGTGTCATTTTAATATTTTTGTGTGGCCAGTATAATGAAACTGAGTACGATTTTTACAGTTCTTTTTCTTTCAAATGCTTAAGAATAAAGGATTTCTTAATTTTTAAGAATCCGCAGCAAATGATTAAAACAAATATTCAATAGAAGTGCATCTTCTTAGCGAAGTGCGTTGGGAAATGAGACTTCAAATATTTCTGTTCTATGCAAAAGGGGCGGGAGGAGGGGTCAATAATGTATGTCTGCAGAAACTGTTTCCGTAACAATTCAGCGCAGTAGAAGATTGGAGCACAAAGACTGCCATGATCTTACGTCAGGAGACTTCAAGGGTCGTTATTTTCCATTGACTTTCTTGGTTTTCACATTTCGAAAGCTATTCAACCCGAGTTTTACAGAAAGTTAGCTCTAAGTTAGTATCATTGAAAGAGGTGATTTTCTTGTCCTGTATTCTTAAGTTATTTCGGCGTCCGTTTTCAGGATTTCTCTTCAGTTTGGCGTACATGGTAGTGTTGTGCAAATGCGATTTATACAAAAAGTTGAAATTATAAAAGATATAATAAAAGACGATGCGTAGTAAAATAAAATCTGAATATTACGTTTCAGTGAGTATGTGTCCGGTCACTGGGCAATAGAAGCACATATTTGTTTCTTTGAAAACACGAATGTTTATCAACACGCTAATTGATTTACAAAAACATGTAATTGCTTAGAACTTTCGTCTTTCACAAAATGTTTTATCGCACCAGAACAAATAGCCAAACTTGGCCCACTCGTGTATGTATTAAGTTTACGTCATTTTATTCGCTCCAATTTATAGAAATAATGTGTTTTATAACTTATTCACCGTTACAACAGAAATAACTTATAATTTTTTTGCATAATGCATGAATGTAAAAAAGAGAGTGAAAAGAAAAATAATGACATTACCGCCATTAGGTCTGAAAAGAAAGAAGTATTTTCTCATTAAAAAGTGTTGAATAAAAAAGTAGAGGTCTCTTTGAGAAATTACAGGGAAGCACAAGGAAAGAAACAACAAAACAGCCTTCCGAGGAGTAATTCCACTCCGGTTCTCTCCACAGACGTTGCACTATAAAAACCGGTTCAGAGGAACCGCCTCGTTTCGCTTTACAGTTTCTTCCTAGTGGACGTCTCATCTCAAGAACTTCGCTGTTGAGGCTTTGGGAAGCGTGTGGTCAGACAAGTTTTTCCTTTGCAGAGACCAACAAAAAAGTCGACAGATTCTTTTGAAGAGATACCTTCACAGATCACGCAAACTGTAGATAACGATCGAAAATCCGAGAGGCGGTAGACGATGAGTTCCTTTCTACTTCGAAGAATCTGCAACTTTTTCTTTTCAAAAGTAGAAACAACACAGAGTAGTAAACAAAAACAGCAGGAACAACATAACCAGTTTAAGTTAAATAAAAATAATATAATAAGAACATTTATTTCATTGTATAAAGATCATATTTTTGGTACCTAGAAAAATTAACTATATAATTTAATTATTTAATCAGTGCATTAAATTCAATGGCTTTATGTATGAATCGAAAACTAAATATATTTCAATATATCTAGTCTATAAATCTACAATTAATGAAACGAATTTATAATTAATATAAATTTCCAAATCCCAAATTCATGTATTATAAGAAATGCATTGGAGCAGTGGTGTCAAGGTCTGCTACTGGTGGCAGTGGCACGCCTCGCGGCTCCGTGTCATGCCATGAGCTTCTCTGCGCCACTAGCGTCGGGAGAGGAAACTATTAGTAACCCCGCCGTTTTTACAATAGTGATGGCGTTGTCTCTTGCGGCGGGGTTATGAACTGCGTGGAGAGGCGATTTCGCCGTGGCACTCGTGCCACGGACTCCCACTAGTGGCATCGACATTGGCAACAGTGGATTAGAGGAATGTTCCTAGCCTATTTCCATAGGTCAACGCCAAATACCCCTCCTTCGGCCCATGCGCAAAACGCCCAATCCATCACCGCAAGCATTCCGCCGGAGGGCTTCCCTGTGACGCGGCGGGTGGCTTTCCGCTCTCGCAGCGTCAGCCACGTGCGAAAAAGGAAGCCGCCCATCCGCAGAAAGCGCGGCGGCGGCGGCGGCCGACTCACCTCCAACGGAGCCGTCACAGGCCCGATTTTCCAAATCAGGTTTCTCACACGCAATCGCCACGCACTTCGCCGTTCCCTTCGCAGTGAACTTGGCCACCCGCCGTCTGCGGAATGCTAGGCCTTGACGTCGACATAGCCATTGCGTGTCGGCCACCGGGCAGGTGAAGTGAACAGCGGAACAGCGGGTTGGTGGGAATCGCTCTCCGTCCTACGCGGTCGCGGGCAGCGCTCGGGGCGCAGCACTGACTCAGAGGTTGCTTGGACATGAAACGTTTTTAAAAAATATCACGAGTGGAGGGACGTTTGGTAAAGCCGTACGTAACGAAAACGTGTTGTAATATTATCGCACATCTCTGCAACCGCGCTTCATTCGGGCCTTATTTGGCTATAGTTTTGTAATTGAATAAAGTTTTTATTGATTACGCATGTTAGTGTGCGTAGATGGAACCGCTGGCACTCCGTGTAAGACGTAATTAGAGCTATATAATTTTGTTTCGCGCGCGGCCTTGAAAGAAGTCAAGCTCCACCGTGAGTTTGTAGCTCTAAATACTGTTGGTCATCTTCGAAGTAACTTTTTGCCGTAGTAGATATAAGCCATCAAACAAAAACATGTTCATCAAAAGCTACGATGCTTAAAAGTATCTATATTATTTTTTTTCATGAACTTTATACTTTTTCGGCTACGGAGCGTCAGCGTTCGTTACTTGGAATCCATAAATGGCGTGAACATTCTCGGACAGAATGACAAAGGGATGATGCTCTTTTTCAATATTTGCTAGAAATTAATTCATGCAAGTTTGATACACGGTATTCGAGAGTTAAAGTACTTTGGATGTTGCAATCTAGTATTCTTTGAGGTACCTAGTTAAAGAGAGTACAGATCATCAAAGGTAGTTTAAATCAATTCATACTGACAATATTCGTGTTAATTATTTTCCTACATTTTGCTCTCAGAAGCAGAATAACTGGCAGGTTTTAGGATATTTAAATACATTAACAGCTGTAATTAAGTGAATCACTAGCAGGTTTTAGAATATTTAAATACATTAACAGCTGTAATTAAGCTTAGATGGAAACACCCAAATTCCCTTCTACTATATTAGGCAGATAACTGCAGTGCGAGTTACGCGGAAATCCAGGTGGTACAAGAACCATCAAAGGCTATTACATGAAATGGAAATTAGTATTACCAATTTATAATTGACCAGAAGTCCATGTTAATGTGTTCTGCAATCCCCGACCTTTCATTGCCCTTTCTAAGGCACAATAATAACCTCCTGAGTGACAAATAAAATTTGATCGAAAACTTCGTGTCACGCGTCAGTCATGGCCTTCGCATCAGACCTCGAACATATAAGGATCACTTTCTTTTCCTGTCCCCTCTGGCGGCGCAGCGAGCTTGGACAGTGCCGTTGCAACGTTATGTAAACAGAGCGGCGCGGCGTACGGAGCAAGGATGCGGGAAACCTGACAGGGGTCCTTGGTGTCTTTACCACAGGGGGCAGAGATTGCGCCGGGGGCGGTGGCGACGGGGGCGGCGGCGACGGGATCGGAGACGGGGGCGTCGTCCGGACGGCGCCAGGCGCACCCGGGGCGCTGCCCGCGACGCCGTCGCGACGCCGACGCCGACGCCGACGCCCTTGTCTAACAACCGACACCGACAAATTGCGTAGCCGCTTTACCTCCACATTACTGTAACAGTTTCCGGCAAAACTTATGTAAACGCTAGATTACGATGTAAGTACACGAGTTAATTGATAAAAGTCGGGTAGCTTATAATGTATGTTTCAACTTTGTGAACGGTTCAAAATGAATTTACTTGTTGTGTATTTAAGTTTTAAATAACTCATGAAAAATGCAATTCGTTTAGGTTGATCGAAAGTTGAAAAGTTTCGAATGACGGGTCACATTTGATTATTTTTAAATAATGCCTTCTGCCTTTTAAATCAATCAATCAATATATAAACAGGTAATTGTTTGTGATTCCGGGTGCATTAACTACAGAGGCCATTAGTCCCATGTTTTTCCCTCGAGAGGTGGCGGTGATATTGTTCCCGCTGCATGGCGAGATCCGGCGCTGACCTACCGTCGACTACCGGAGTTTTCCCCTCAACCAGGTATCTCCCACTAGGCGGGGCATCGTCACAGCCGGAACAAGCTCTAAGCTCCCGACTGGTCTCCCGGCATATGTGGTAGTGTAGTGCATGTTAGTGTAATTGTGTGTGTAAGGGGTGAGGATGGGACAAGGAAGAGGAAGGAAAGATCGCGCGCGGTCCGTGGTCCGAATGTTAGGGTACTGCTCCAGCTTTCGCCTAGTGTTGATCGGATAAACCACGGAAAACTACCGATCAGAGCAGCTGGCCGCTAGATTTGTCCTCCAGACAGCGACTGAATTCGACCTAGCTGACAAGCCAGTGTCGAAAATCCTGCCGTCGGGACTCGAACCTAGGACCTCCCGGTCAGAGGGGCTGTAGTGACGTCAGTTGATTATATATATATATATATATATATATATATATATATATATATATAATTGGCCTTACGATGCTTGGGGAGTAACAATTACTGAAAAAATGTGTAGTTTACACAGGCAGAAGAAATATTTACAATATTACGATCTTTGTACAAAGAGGTTTACATGCATTTTTATGTGGGTGCCATATTTCAGGAGTGAATGATACGTTAGAAAAAGAAACTTAGAATTCGGTATCGCAAATGTGCGATATTAAACATGCAATATTGAATTATTTTACAGCTTTGAGTTAACGAGACGGCGACATTCAATGAGGTTGCTTTCAAATTGGCAGCCTTCAAATGTTAATTTCAAACAACTTGCATTATTGGAACTTTTCGGAGGCTAGCTGGCAGACTCACAAGTAGCTGCGCATCATTAAGACGTAGTTAAGAATTCAAACTTTCACAGTTTTACGACTTTTCGCATCCATCTGATAACACGCTAAAGAAACAGCAGGCAACTAAATCGAGAGCCGCCACAAAGAGCGCTTGTTCGGAGGCGGAGGTCTTCTGGATCTGGCGTAGGGGCTCGTGCCAGCTTCTCGCCGAAGGAAGTCATGCGTTTTGGCGGCGCGCTTCTGCAGACTGTAGCCCAGCCGCGCCCACTCCCGCGGCGCCTCTGGCTGTGTTCCGTGCGCACGTCCGCCACAGCCTGCGTTCGTGCGCTCGACACACATCGCTCGCACGCACGCACAGGCGACCGCCTCAGGCCGAAGAATGTAATGCGGCCAAGCGTCGTGAACTTGTACTACAGAATTAACTGTAATTAGTATGCGTTGTTGTCATTCGATTCTTTGTAATTATTGAAAAAATGTCGATTCAGCACAAGAATGGAAATTTACATGTAATGAAAATCATGCCGCACGATTTTTAGGGCCTTGTTGTCGGTGAGGTTTTGAAGCACTTAGTACTCATCAACACCAAATATTTATTTTGAGTCTTTTGAGGAGTATTGATTGTATTTAAATAAATATTTAAATATTAGGATTTGGAGTACCTCTAATATGAACTACCCTGACGAAATTCTGTTTTTGATGTGGTTTGTTTATTTCCTGTGAATAAAGAATGAGGTTTCTTTGGTTTCCCACCGCATGTTTAAGAAACACTCTTGGGTGTGTTTACTATATTATGTTGCAATGATGTCCATCTCTGCTGTATTTTACACAAACAAAGCTATTTGTATTTTTCTCGCTACAATGATTTGCAAAAATTATTTTCCAAGATTCCACCGACATAAGTATTACCCGACTTCATTCAAGCAAAGGGGCACATTACGCCATTGCGGCTTCAAAATACTCAACTGTTTACAATTTCTGCACATAATTCTACATCACTTGAGGACGAATATTGAGTTGGGAAATAACTGCCAGGGAAAACCAAAAACGCATTTCGTGACTGTTTCTACTTCGCTTTGTGTGCAGATAAAGCGCGATGCCGTCGAGCCTTTCGTTTGCGCACCTGCCGCCTAGCACTGGCGTCACCACGCTAAGTAGACGGCACGTCGTGGGCACACGTGCTGTGTGTTGTTCCAAGGCAGCACGTGCAACAGGACTGGGGAGAAACATGGGAACGCCCGATGCGCTTGCGATTTTGAAGTCAAGCGAGATAATTTGTGGCCTGGGGCAGAAGCTGCAATGTCAACAAAAACAAACGAAACAACCATATACAATAAAACAACAACAAAGTTACTGCAAACGTAATTAATTACCCTTGCTTCGCAGTTGCCCTTCGATTCCGAAACTTTCCCCTCTTCGTCTTTCTTCGGTCCGTCATTCTTCGATAATCTTCAGTTAACGTTGTTTTCAATAACTTAATACTCTATATCACGTCTTGTAAATGAATGTACACAAACTCTGTACTAAAAAGCCATTTGACTGTCTGGCAAATATTGCCATTTGTAAAATAACTTGATGTTTACTGCTATTTTTGTGATAGAGGTAAGTGCAAATGACGTTGGTTAAGGGTTGTGTAGTATATCAAAAGATATTTTCAAGTCATAGCTTATTGGAGGTCCCAAATCTACATTTTTATACCGTCGTACAGATTTTGTCGTTTTTTGGAGGTGATTTGCAAGTTATGTACGGCTACTACACTGGAAAGAACAGTTTCCAATTACGACCAGATTTATGTAGTTCCTTCCAGTTTAAGGTTTCATCTTCATAAAAATGCACTCAGTTTTATTCTAAGATGCCAGCAAGACCTCATTTCATAACAATTTAACACTTTATGTCTATTTCTGAGGCAATTAATACAAAGAAGGATCTTGAAGTATATCTTTCAATGATCACGTTCTTCCGAGATAAATAACATCTTGGCAAAATTTCAAATTTTTAAATTGTGCTCATAGACCATGACGAAAACTTAGTGTACATGAAGGTGGCAAATGATCTTCGTGTAAAGATCCATGATAAATATAAATATACGTTGCCGAAGCATCTTATGTCCAACATTCACAGTAATTTTATACGCTAAGAACGCTCGAAGTGTGTGAAACTAACAACGTAATGGAGATTTCAACACGATGTCAGAGAAATTCCAAGTTTTCGTTTCTTTTTTCATTATAAACAGATTTCCCATGTTAGTAGACAATGAAATATGTAAATTTTTTGCTAATAAGCATAATATAGTTTCTCGGACCTTGAGTCATTTTAAGCTTTTTCACGTAACTAATAGCGATTTCACCATTTCAATCAAGGCCGATTCTCAAGTAAGTTTTGCTTAGTCAATAGGCGAAAATCCAAAAGGTTCCGTTTCCCCACCTCAAAGAAACAAATGTCACGAATGGAGACTAACAAAGAACGAAAATAGGTTCACGGCTCTATTGTTCTCTCTCGTGCGGTTACTCAGCTAATGGGTGCGACGAATGTAACTTTTGGGCGTAAATCACTTTCAAAATAAAAAAGTAGAAGCAAATTAAAAGATGCTGACTATATTATTCCAAGTGGGGGTTGAAAATACAGAATTACATGTTAATAATGTAAGCATTGAAGAAGAAACTAAATAATTTCCTAATTTCGAATAAAAGTTTAAAAATAAGCTTTTTCTGATGCGTAAGGCTAAAAAAATCTATGATTGCTACAACCTAAAATAGTGCACGGGAAGCCTTTTTCTGGCAGTATTATGTAAAATTTGCTCTAAGTTAGAATCTGTAAACATCTTCCAATTCTCATCTGTTTCGTTAAGTTCTGAAGATGTTGAAAAATTCTGAAAATATATTTTTTTCCTCTCCCGTTCTTAGTACATAATGTATTCAAGGCAAACCAAGAACATCTATAATTCTTCTAGAATAATTCATGTTATGTTTCTTTCATTACTTAATTTCCAAGAAAAATTTCGTTATTCCGTGTTTCGTACCGTTTCCGCCGTTATTCGGCGCTTTCTCCGCACTCAATTCTACACAACAGTGAAGAATCCAATCACAACAGTGACTTCCTAGCGCGCGTTATTGACAGGAAACTCCCGCACCCTCTCATCTTTTCACTCTGACAGAGGAGGTGCCGAAGCCCGGCCATCCAGGCCAGTGGGCCATCCATCACGACGGAGCCGTGTGAAGGGGCGGCGGCGGCCGTGGCCACCGCGAGCGCGTTGGTCAACGCGGCTTGCGCCACCGGCCCCGCGCCACACCGCGCCGCAAAGTGTCCGGCGTCTCGTCGCGCCGCGCCGCGCCGAGCGCGTTGCAGCACCGCCACGGGCCACTGCCTCCGCCTGCCGCGACGCGGTGCGCAGATCTCTCCGCATGGGCTGTGCCGACTCAGAGATTAAACGCAGCAACGGAGACGCGACTCTTTGTTTCGAATAAAGACTCCGGAGGCGATAATGAGCTAGTTCGGATTTTGCTGGAGTACATTATGTTTATTGAATTTTTGAATCCGTGTTAAGCAAATGTAGAAATCAAGGAGAGTAACGTACGAATAAAGTTGAATGCTTGTGAGTATTATCAGAAAGTTACTTCCGTATTTTTCTTATTATGAATGTAGCATTTGCCGTTTGGGGGTGAAATAATTGTATACAAATCGATCATTTCAATGCTTCCAAACTAAGGGGGTGATACTGGACTGTGAGGTCTGGGCTAATTGCATACCTGCCGGCTAAACGTTGTAATCCTCACTTTTCTGGAATGTTGGGTTTCCTCGCATTAAGGTCGTATGTGGTCTGATTGAGCCATGTAGGAAACTATGTTGGCAAACGTGAACATTAAGAGTCTTTTCTCTTCTTTTTTAATTTTTCTACGATGCGCACGGGTGCATATATGTTATAATAATGGAGAAGGGAAGCAATGTGTCGCTAAATTTGCATTTTGAGGGTTACAACGTTTGGCAGGTATTCAATTGTCGCCGTATTTGACATCTCGTTAATATTTAATGAGCAAATAGTTCTTTGCAAAGAATGATAATTATGTACAAGTCATTATTATTATAGCACTACTCAACGAGAGAAAGGGATCAATCAAGCCATTTGATAACATCGAGTCCTTCATACGTTCATTGGCATTCTGTAGGTGTCAGGTTTACAAACGTATGAAATACTGCCTGGCTTTCGAGGAGGAACGGATCAAATTTAGTTTAATCGCTGTATTGACTACAAAGAAATTTAAATCTGGTTCTTCGATTTTGAACTACATCGTAAACTATAACACTGCTCATTTACCCTAGCTTGAAAAATACGCAGCATTTTAATAAATAGTTTAAAATATTTTGTTCTGTAATTGTAAAATATTGTGTAAAACATCGAATAGTAAATAACATCTCAACATTTTCAAGTAAGGGGACTTAAGGCATGGCAAGGGCGGTATGGCAACACGTAATTAGGTCCGCTTCTTGAGATTTCAGCATCGTAAGCCAAATGAAGGGGGTTTGATTCAGACCTCGCATTACCCAAGAATAAACGTACCCTTCCAAATACAGGTTTGGAAACGCCCTGCTTGGCGCAGGGCTCTCTCCAATCGGTGCAGGTGGCGAGTGGCACCGACATCGGCTGCGGCACTGCCACTGGCACTTGCGCGGGGCGGAGCGGAGCGGGTCCCCCCGCAGGGCCCGCGCCTTTCTCCCCGGCCGCCGCGCCGCGCCGCGCCGC
The DNA here is from genome assembly GCA_031308135.1 of Acheta domesticus. Lineage (NCBI taxonomy): Eukaryota > Metazoa > Arthropoda > Insecta > Orthoptera > Gryllidae > Acheta > Acheta domesticus. The sequence continues at coordinate 190,706,729 of JAHLJT010009436.1, read as the reverse complement.
GCCACTCGCTGGTGCTTCTCGCCCGATCGAGCGCTCTCCGGCGCGGCGCCGCGCCGTCCGAGGGCCCCGGCGGGCGAGAGGGCCTTGGGCGCGCACATGGCGGAAGAGAAGCCCGCGCCTGCCCCCTCGATAACCCAAAATCATTGCCACTGCGCTCGTTAAGATTCTCGCGACGCGGCCATTGGTAACTTTGTGTGGTCGATGGCGTGGGGTGTCCAATTTATAGTATTTACTTCCTTAATTGAAGTAACACTCTCGGCAGCATTTTGAATCTATATCGTTAAATAACTCCTAAATGAGGCGTTCTAGGGTCTTAAAAACTACAATTTTGAGCCGAAGGCCTCAAAGAAACGTGTCTCACACCGTAATCCACAGAATGAACTCTTCCTGAACATTCTATTACATTTTTGCTGGTACGGCGCTTCCCGATATTACCTCATCTGTTCAGAGACGGGCATAATCTGCAAGTTCGTAAATGTGAATGAGAGGGACAGAGAGCGGAGAAACAGAGACACTCAGAGACAGACAGGAACACAGTGAGGAAGTGAGGGAGAGACAAGTGAGAAACGGAGATGGGAGGGGAAAGAGGGAAATGAAGGGCAGAACAACGTCTGCCGGATTTTCCTAGTAGAACATACGTAAGTTCATTGTTTGATATTGCTGTACATTGTGTGATTTATGTTTCATGACTTCATTTGAAAAAAAATTCTTGCAGATGTTAGTGATCTGAGTCAATTCGAAAATCTTATACTACAACAACAATGCGACCTCTTACGTTCTAACAGAACCTTTTAAATTCCACAGATACTTTTATCTAGGATTATTTCTTGATATTTTCTCAAAATTGCTTTATTGATTTTTTACGAAATTTGGTTTAATGCATCTAAGAATTGCGGAGCCGCTATGCAGACAGGGACAGGATGTGCTGGCGGACGGGGAGTACGTCGTGGTGAGATGGGGGTTGCGCGGGGACATGGTGGGAGGTGGAAGGGGTGGAAATGAGAATGGAGCGTGGAAGAGAGGGAGGAGTGTGAGGGGAGGGTAGAACGTGGAGTGATGGCGGGCCGGCGAGTAGAAGCACAGAAGTAGGGTGGGGTTCGGTGAGAATGTAAATAATTTCTACGATATGTAAGGAACTAGTTTTTTTCTCGTGTCTAATATAAATCTGACAAAGCCGATGTCTTCAGCTACTATTCAATGACGTCATGGAAGTCGGTTTAGCTTTGTCAACAAGAATTTTCATAATTTGAATGAGGTTTAATATATCGTTGCAAGAAGAGATTTCAAGAAAGAAAAAGTTATTAATTTCCTCAAGAGTCGATAGTCATTAGGCGCATATTGAGAGCGGATCTGTCGAGGGGGTTTATCTTGTCTACATTTGATTGACGAACTCCACCATTTTAGCGATTACTTTAACTACGTTTTCGTATCAGTCTTAATTTTGTTTTCAAGAGAAAAAAAGAAATATTCCACTTAGATAATGGCGTATTAATCAATCTTGTTGCCATTTAATGATCCCCGTACGAAGGCCTGAACTTCGTTTCGTTTCAATGCTCTCTGTGAAAGATGGGTATTCTATTTTGTACGCACCAAAGGCATTTTTGCACGAAACGATTATCCGTCTCATAATCGAGGCAAACATCTTAGAGGAAACTTGTGTCTCTTTACATGCTAGTTGGCATGTCTCCAGAGCAGCTTTCCAGGAAAGCAGTGAAAACTTAATTATAGTGATTAATTATGCATATGAAGACTGATATTCGTTCCTGCCACTTTGTCACGTTCCAGCAACCCCACAAAATAGGCGAGTTCAGTTCCAATTACATACGATTATGCGAGTGCATTGTTCAATGTTTTTCCTCTTTTCAAAGTAAATAGTATTTACTGCTGACTGTAAGTAATTAAAAAAAATATCATCCACGTTTTTCTCTTAGAAAATCGACGGAAGTCAAGGGTTATAAGATTCTCTGAAGAGGAAAACTAGGAAAATCAAATCACAATATACTTTCATGCATTTTCTGAGAACATTGGCTCATAAAATGATGACGCCACAAACGTTCTAGAGCTTTTGCCTAACACTACCTAGTTTGATTCGTTCATTCAAGTTTCTACATCTTTTCTAAAAAAAAGTAACTTCAATAAAAACAAAACAAAAAAATCAAACAATTTGCGTCACAAGGCTCGAGATGGCTTTACGGCACGCTAACGATTTCAGTGTGTTTGTGTGTATGTGTGTGTGTGTGTGTGTGTGAGTGTGTGTGTGTGTGTGTGTGTGTGAGTGTGTGTGTGTGTGTGTGTGTGTGTGTGTGAGAGAGAGAGAGAGAGAGAGAGAGAGAGAGAGAGAGAGAGAGAGAGAGAGAGAGAGAGAGAGAGAGAGAAAGTGAAATGCTTGGGATGTGAGATTATACCGTCGGTAAAATCTACACTAATTTAAAATCAATTTTGAAATTTGATAGAGAGCAAAGAACTTTCTAAAAACGTTCGTTATTTAGAAATATATTGAATGTAGACAAGAAACTACACAGTATTTTTACAGGCTCGCCGTAAATGCCGTTAAGGGAAATAAAAAAAAAATTCAGACGGCAACCAGTCACTCCTGGGTTGTTAGAGTTAAAGTGTTTTATGACAAATTAGTTAACCCAGATTGTCAATGTCGTAAGGGTGGCGTTGCAGGTTCAGTTTGCAGAGTTAACATGTTATTCGTTCTCCTTCCTTGTGGGACGTTTGTATCACTATTTTTCCATTTCCTTCCAGTAACCTAAGTGCGTCTTGCTTAACGTGGGTGCTCGGCGGGTTGTAGCCGGACCCCTACAGTTTTTAATATCGTAAAAAGTTCAATAAAACATTAAATATTTGAACGCCATGGAAAGAAAAACTGTTGGTGATTTTTTAATAACATTCACGAGATAATACATTAAAAATTCAAGAGAAACTATTACCTAACTGAAACATTTTTGACAACTGTATGTATGTAATTTTATGGCTCTTAGCAAATCTTTGGGACAAATTTAGCTTACTTTATACAGACACAGATCAAGAGTCTGTAGTGAATTTTTTACATTCCTATTATACTTAATTAACGGCTTCATTTCAAAACACACAAGCTAATGATACGTATCTAATATGGTAACGTAGAGGGATGAATTATTAGTTTTTTCCCCATTAATTTACTCTTAAGGTGTAACATTTTGCACTTCCACTTGTAATATTGTACTTCGTAACTTTCGAAAAAGTTGCATTTTACCATGTTAAAAAATGAACGATTTTTATAAAGAATACAGTGGGGTAAAGTAATGTCGATCATGAACAAAAAGTTAAGTATTTTAGAAAAAACGAACAAAATGGGTCAAATGTGAAACATTTGCCTGAAAGAAACAATATTGAAATAATGAAATTAAGAGGTTGGTGTAAAAATTATGACACAGAACTCATCAGCATTGAAAGATTATAGATACGTAAGAAAACTTAGTGAATTACATATGTTGTTGGCAAGGCAAACACTGAACAAGAGAAAGGTGAGAGAAGTATCTTTACACCGGTAAACGAATGGAATATTTCGTTTCATAAAACATTCGAATCAAACAAGCATCAATAAAACATGAACCAAACTTCCTGGCTCGCATTTCGACCTGTAGGCAAATCTCGTAACCATATTACGTCTGAACGCGGCGACCTTCCTCGGTCCAGTTTACTAATTAATTCTGAAAAGCAGCTTTGTAGGTTGCCTGTAACGTTTGGCGTTGAAGGTTCGTTTTATTCGTCTTGTCGCCTGTTCCGATGTAACTCACAAGGACAACGGGAAAGTCAGATGGAGCTGAAAGTGCATGTTTGGGCGAGTCGCCTACTATGTTGCCTCAGTCATGTAACAGTTGGACGTATCTATTTTTGTATACCTAAGAACTTTCTCAGTAATGAGATACTCATCCTATTTCCGCTATGTAGTACGTATTGAATCAGAGGCCAAGATAAAAATAATTTAATGAAACTACGAACACATGTTTCGATGAAATATTTTATACTCAACATTTGTTTTACGTGTTAGTTTAACAAAAATGCTTATGAAAAACTATGTTGAGCTATCTAAATGAGACGCTGAATATAGAAAGATCGTGAGCTTGTCTACTTCATTCGAACTCCATAGGATCTAATCGCCTGCCTCCATAGGGTCTATCGATTATGAAACATCAAACATCCCAATTTTCTGCATAATTCTGGCGTAGCATAGAAGCGGATAAATTAATCTAGAAAAACTATTGGAAAGATGTTTGTATGTGCTGGTGTGCATTGCATTATATTCGTATGTACTACATTTAATGCTGCGGAACATGTCATCAAACATCTATTTCCCCGACGCCATTTACTACGCAGGTCATAAAAACATACTCCGTCAATTCCTCGTACAGTTTGTTGAGCAATATGTTCCCTGACGGGAAGTAACCATCAGTCTGATGTTCACTTATTTCCCATTACCACATCAATGCGCTGCTCAGTGGGGTGATCACCTCCGATAATCCACGAGATTTTTATGAATTTTTTTACCCGATTTCAACGTGCTGTTGCATTTAGGAAATGTAAACCAACTTCAGAATTGTGGGTCAATTCATTTTAAAACAAAAGAAATTTCATTTGCAGAGCAAGTTCCTGTGTTTTGCACGTTTTCAGAAATGATCTATAAGGAAACTGAAATTAATACGAAATTTTATTAATACACTGTAAAAGAGGCAGCTTAGGCAATTCGGAGCTCAAGAAAAGGTGCGAAGATCATACTCTCCGCGTAAAATAAATCACTTACACTTTACTTTTTTTGTGATAAATATTTAAAATCAATATTTTAAAAATCGTTCAATTAAACATCATGAAACTAATAATCTGCCAGTATTAGATACAACTAAAAGACATAAAATTAATCAAATAACATACGTTTAACTCAGTTTTTAACTTCTTGTCAGATGCAAGAAACCCATTAGCATTTTCTGCCAAAAATATTAACGCACACATTATTACACGATTATTACACGCCAAACTATAATTTTTATTTCTGCCTGTTCGACAAAAATGTCTTTCCAGGATCTGAACATTACAAATTGAAGGAACTGAAGATTTGGGTCTCTGAGGCAACCTGCAGTAGGGATTAGTGTGAATTATTGTGAAGACGTAAATTCTATTAAACTAAAAATTTGTAATAAGATATTTTTTATATTGTAAGGAATGAGCTGAATGAGGGGAGAGATAATAAAATATTTTGTGATTTACGGGAGAGGGGTTGGAATTGATCTTTTGGAAATCTTGAAAGTATTCGTCGAGAAATTTGGTATGTTTGATCTACATTTAAAGTGTGTAATTGTTGTAAGTCGTCTGAGGAGTTAATGAACTTCTGACTGCGGTAGTTTATTAAAGAGCGAATACTAAAAAAATTTAGTTCGTTGTGTAATTCGCAGGCGCTTGGAGCTGGACAGAGGCGATCACCCGTGGCACCTGGGAGGTCGCCGGTCGTCCTCTGCTCCTGCCGGCCGTGACATTCACCGCCGCAGAGAACGCTCTGCGACGCGCCTTGCGTGTTCACAACCGCGCACATGCTCCGCGAACTGGGTCTACTGACCCACTAAACGACCCTCGTAAAAACTATCCTGGAATTATGCAAGTCCAGTGATCACCACAAAGGTGTGAAGTGAATGATCACGAACTAACATTGAGTTAATTATAAACGTTTTGTATGAAACAAAAACTCGTCGATTAGAAAAACAAATTCAGAAGATTCCATAGACAAAACAAATAAAATCGAGAAATACAAAGATATAATTAAGTGCGTGCATTTTATTCTAAGTAGATTAACTAAAAACATTGCCATGAATTAAAAACGCAACGTAATCTCTAAATTCTCAGTTTCCATTTATTAGAGAGCAAGTTGTCCCATTCGAGATGACAAAAAGTCTCATGCAATTTCTTCTATGAGAAGCATTCTCCTTCTATTGGGCTCATTAATTCTCCAAGAATACATAGAGCTAAATGCGAATACAAGAATGCAAGAGAAAATTCTAATGAAACCACAGATGCAATCGGTGATTAATTTCACTTGCATAATTTAATTTGTTTTTTAATTTATTTACTATCAATTTTATTAATATTTGAAAACATTTTTCTACTAGCAATGGGATGCACGTTGCACAATATTCTTGCACAGTTAGTGTACTGAGAGTACTAAGAGACGCTTACATTGTCTAGTTATACTATATGCATTGCTAGGTACGTAACGGAATAAACCGCATTTTCTATGGGACGAGGGACGAGTTCTATGGTGATCTTCCATACAAAGTTCGTCAATCAAATATCTTTGAACAGTTTTCTACTTAACTCTTCTCTTTGTTTACTTTTATGTTATGTTCCAAATGTATAATGGAAAAAATACTATAAAATATAGATTTCGTATGCTTTAAAATGACAATATTCTAAAATAGAAGTGGTTATAGGAAAGTAACAAAGAATATAATTCCATTAAGTAATACGTTGCATTCTTGTGTAAAAAGAGAAATTATATCTAAACAATGATTAGTATAAACTACTAATTGAAAATTTAAGATTTATCTTAATGAGCAAATAAACAATTGACTTTTTTCACTGTAAAGTATATCAGTACGAAGAAAATCGAAATAAAAAATCACGGGTAAAAAAACTAGACATTGTTAAACTAATAATTATTTCATTAAATATTTCCCTTTTCATATTGTAAAGGATACATTTCAGATTACTTTGGATGAAGCGAAAGAAGTAATTTTGCATATGACTCTTCAATACAATTCTCCTCAATCCAAAGCCCAAATACTTCTCCTTCGCGATATTGAAAGAAATGAGATTTGATGAACACTAAATCATTTGCAGTTACTAACTCTTACCCTGTATATCTCACAAGTCATAAGAAAAATTATGGAAAAACAAAAGACACTGCCAACAAAATTGTTGAATCCTCACAAGAATAAACATTTGCTTAAATCACGTAAAGATCATCTTGCACATGCGTATCAGTCACCTGCTCTCACAGCCACCTCAGGAGCCACCACAAAAGCCTAGCGCACTCACCTGTACTGTGCTGTTAGTGTTTGGTCTTCGGGTCTGTCTTCGTCCTCTCGAAATGCCCTACCGCAACGAGTTCTTGTCGGGAGCTGCAAATCCAGACGCGAGAAACCAGAGCACAAGCTGCCGGGCTACTCGCCGCTCCTCTCTCTCTCCTCTGTCAGCTCACACGCGGATTCGCGGCGTGCACGAGTGTTCGCGGCGCGAGTGGCGGGGCGCACTTTATACGCGAAGAGCTACGCGGGAGTCGGGGGGAGGGGGATGGGCGCCTTCCGCGCCGTAGTCGTCGGCCGGGCCGCCGCCGCCGCCGCCGCCGCGTGGTGGCGGGGCAAGTACGTATTTGTTTTGCAACGCGCCGCCGCGCTCGCTCACGGCGCTGGTGAATGGGGAAGGCCGGGGTAGCGGCGGGGGAGGTCCCCTTCTGACGGAGTGACAAGTGACGGCGGTGGCGGCGACGTCGGCGCCCCGCTGCGCTGCGTTCACCGCGTGTTTGCACCGTGGACGCTGCCCGCCGCCGCCGGTGGAACCGCGCTTGCGACCAACCTGTTGCTGAAGGCCGATCGATTCGATGATCCGCAGTGCTGGACGCGAGTCAAATGTGATAGTGATATAGTGTTATAGTGTAATCAATTTTGACGACAGTGGGACTTTCTTGGTTCGCAGTTATGTTATTTGAGCTCAACAATGTCATTATTGTAGTGCACTATAGAAGAGAAGAGGATCCCTCTACGAACGGGATATACACTTATTTACGAATCATATTAAAAGCAAGATAACGCACTTTACCCCCCCCCCTGCACTTCACTCACTGAACTTCGTTTTGATCACTATTTATTTTTGGTGTCGTTCCTCAATTAGCGTCGACGGATTTACAAAGCGTTTCGGAGAATTCAGTTTCTCCTGGAGCCTACTATCTGCAGGAGAAATGTGTACTGGTTTAAAATGACACTAAGCGTAATATGTCGATTGTTATTGGGACGAGCAAATATAATTTATTACTAATTTTCATATAATTCCAATTTATTATAGCTATCCCTCAATGGGAATCGCTAAACAGAATTACTTGAAGTAAAGTATTTACCTTCGTTACTTTCCTTGTAATATAAATTTTTCTCTCTATTCTTATATTACGTAGCTATTATCTTCCTGAAGATATTTTCGCGTATTTGAAACAAACCACACCATAGCAAGCATTGAACCAAAATGATTCACATTTAATTGCATGTGTCTAAATGTGTATTGTTCACAATTTTCATTGTGATTCTGATACAGTTTGTTTCTCCACTTTGAGCTTTTCCAGGCTAGTGACTCAAGAATCTGCAATATGGGTCACGGCCATTTTGTTTCCGTAGTTCCCTTCATATGTACATCCTTCTACCGCTGCTGGGAACTTTATCCTCTCAGACACCATCATAATTCACGAGAATAATGGTTGCGGCGTCACCGGCTGAACGAAGTTTGGGGAGAAAGAAGGGAAATTTGAAAACTCGAAGGATTCGGAATCACAGACAAATTCTCTCGAATAGGTAAATAAATGCATGAATACATCGTAATGCATTATGACGACATAAGTAGGCTAGAAATACTCAGAAAATCTCGCTCAATAAAAATGCTAAATCTGATCAAATGCTAAAAGATATGCAAATAAAATTACTTTGCATAATTGTATTACACGGAAGTCTTATCTTGGATGGAATGGGAACTCTAGACTTTTCTTCTCAGACATCTAAGCAACTGTCAGGTAGAGCAATGCAAAATAATCAAATACCGTAAAAAATTGGAACTAAAAAGCGAGATTTTGGTAGCCGTAATATTTTCCTGAAAAATTTGAGGATTCAGAATTCTTTGCTTTTTAAACAAGGAATGTGAATAATGGTTAACATAATAATTTTCACCACTTTTTGGCTGCAGTTTATAAACAAAATCTTATACAGTAAAAAAATAAATATTTTATGATTAAGGAACACACATCTTTGCTATAACTAGCCGGAAATGTTAACTTTTCTTTTTATGTCTCATCACAACATCTACAAAATTTTTGAACATAAAATATACCAAGTGTTGACTATTTCTGACATTCAGTGAGCGGTCGCCCTTTCACATTGAGCATTTAGAAATTCGAGTGACGTACGCAGTAGCATGGCCGATCTTGTTGGCCACGTTCAAGTCGTTAATGACGTCAAGTGGTAGTACTGAATTTGGCAGAGAACGCGAACACCGACGAGTTATTTTTCCTGTTCTAACTGTTGCCACCTTTGGACCTTATGGATCTCTTCCTAACTGGTGAAATTATGCAGTCCATGAGAAGGCATTAGTTTGCGTCATGATACTACCAACTGCACAAAGAAGCTATTCGTGTGTGTTGTGATAAAAAGAACTAAAATCAAAGCAATTCTTAAAGAATCTATGAATAGAGCTAGAGCTAATACTATTTTTTTATTTTCGTGAATTAACCGTAGAAACACTGAGCGTTCCTTTGGAAGAATGTAACTACATTTACTGTCCGTAAACACACACGAAGTTATTTCCTGTCCTGAATTATACTATACTAATTTTAAAATAACTAGGTTTCTCTTTTCTTTCTGAGTTATTAATTTTCGAATAGATTTTTTTAAAATTCTGAGCCTCAAGAAAATGTGTGCAGATAATCTCTTTCCCCACACGTCGTATACAGTTTTTACTGTTTTTTGACCTAATAAACAAAATTTGTATTTGGTAAAAACTATAAATAACAATGTATTATGAATAATGCGATACTAAATTTACTAAACATACGGATACTAAACAGCAGAATCAGCTATATAATAAACTTAATATAATGACGACATTTACTAATCGCTGCCACGAATTGAGAATTCAATGACCGTCAGAGATATATCTTCGTGTCATCAGATATATAATATACATAAATATACTCGTAAACACAATACTATGAATTCTGTTTTTAAACTAGTGGTGCTACAACAGCTCATACTTTCCCGCATTATTGGAAACAGCTACGTAGTACTGAAATATTGCACTTTATGTGCTGCTAACATCTCAGCTGTTATTTGAAAACGTCCAATTCAACCAAGAAGCGAACAACTCACTGTTTCCATCGCAGTGTTGTCAGAACTATGTGAATTCTACAACTGCACAAAAATAGAATACAAAGTTTTGTAAACCTGTATTGGAAAATGAAGCCTGATACCCTAGACAATATAGAAATGCATTCCATAGGGCCATGACTAGAGAAGAGTATTCTAAAACCATGCAAAAAATACTCACTACAAATGACACAGCATTTGCGGCGAAAACTAAATATTTTCATGCAAATATCAACATAAATTAGGCAATTATAACTCCTTTTCATACAGCTCAATCATGTCACAACAATCACACGTAATTCGCAGATATTGGCGAGCGCAAACGGAATGTTATTGTTGCAGACCCTATATTGTCGCTATTCTGAGAGCTATTAATTTTTTTTACTTTTTATTTCAAATATTTCAAAATAAACAATTTCTAAAATATTAATGTGTAAATGTATAACAAAAGGTTGAATGTAAGAAACGAACAAATAAATAATATACCTAATTGCAAATTCTAATTTGCGACGCATCCAGCAATCCGAAGCGCAGTAAATATACACCGAGCTATTTGTTGGTCACAAAATTATAGAAAAACTACTCGTATTTTGAAGAAAATAAATATGAAATTATTTGAAGATGTTGTTTTGACAAATACATTTAATTGAGAAAAAATGTATTTTTAAAATTGTACTTGTAAGAAAACGACGAAAACGAAGCACAGTCAATTCCGAGCGGACTATTGTTTGTCAGGAAATGATAGAAAAATTACTCATATTTTCAAAAAATTCAACATGACCTTGTTTGAAGATCTGTTTTTGATGAGCATCTTCATTAAAAAAAAACAATCTTATCTTGACAATTGTAGTTATAGAAAGACGCCGAAATTTTAAAAATTTTTTAAAATGTTTGCAAAATCAGGAATTTCAACGAACATAAAACCTGCACCATTCTCTTAAGCTTCCTTTATGCTATCTCAGGTCGCAATTTAATCAGAAAACGTTGTGCAGTTTTTAAGAAAAATTAGTTTAAAAAAATAAAAAATGTTTATGTTTGATACAATTTTTCGAAAAAAGTTTTTGAAAAATTGACCATGACTCTATTTGAAGATCTATTTTTAATGAATACATTTCATTAAGAAAAAAATTGTATTTTCATAATTGTAATTGTAGGAAGATGCCGAAAAAATTTTGAATTTTTTCAATTTTCGAAAAATCAGTTTACAACCAACATGAGATCTACGCCATTCTGTTAAATAACCTTCACACTATCCAACAACAAAATTTAGTCAAAATTGTTGGCGCCATTTTTTGAAAATTTTGAAAATTTCCCAGGGGCTTCATGTAACGTACCCTCCAAAATTAAAATATCGGTTTCACATTCAAGGGCCGCGAGATCATTTAGATCGATATGGGAGCTATCAATTTTGGAGAAAATCAACTGAACGGTTTAGTCGCTAGCGTTGTTCACAAACGGACACACGGACAGACGTTTTGCTTTCAATTGGTTTTTCGGTATCAAGGACCCACAAAGTAGGGATTCTGGCTGCATCACGTGTTAGGATATTTTTTTTCTTAATTTAGCAACTGGATTTATCCACTTTTCGTTACCAGGGCCCTGTTAAAAGAGTTTTTCTGCCGAAAATCCGCCGTTTTTTTCGCGCAGCATTACATAACTTTCCTTAGTTAAGTAAAATATTATTTCTGAAGAACTAAAACAAAGACAATTCGAAAAGAATATTACGAAAAATAGTTTTTAGAATTGAGAATCTAACAGAAACATAAGCATTTCTGCAGATTTATACGAGTAATTGTTCGAAATTATTATATTTAAAAATTGTTTTAATAAACAACCATCAATTGTAAGAAATTGAGTCATGAATAAGGATCTTGATTTAAGCTCTATGTGAGGGGAATTTGACATTTAATTAGTATTAACTTGTGATATGTTCGATGATGTTTTTTAAAGTGTACGTAAGCTGCAAAACTGAAGAAAATATCTGTTGCAGTGCACACAATAAAACAGAACAGAATTGCTAACAAAATATGGAACAAAAAAGTGGAAATAGTTGTCACTTTTTCTGATATAGATATAATATAATTAAAATACTTCCATTAAATTATCCAGCCAAAACAGTGGGTAAAAAGGAAAATTGTAATAAATACTCTTGTATATAATAAAAACAATACTGCTCGATACTGACAATGAATTTTAGGCAAGTTAAAGTTCAGAATTACAGATTGCAATTTTTCTCAGAAATGTCTAAAATAAACTAACCGCTTACGAGCATACAGTTGCACAGTGATCTAAAATAAATTAAATAAAAACGAACAAACTAACCATTACCGATATTGATATCGCTATTTATAACCACAAGAATTGCATATCCAACATCGGATCAATATTGCATCATGAAATACTAGAATGACATTGAACATTACGTTAAATTCCCGTTAGGCAAATAGAAAGTGGAAATGATTAGCGAAATTTAAAAATGATACATGTTACTACACTTTAAAGCAGTGTACATTTTATTCAATGGCATCAACTTTCACACCTCTCATATGCAGGCAAAATATGTAAGGTAGACAGGCTTTAATGGAAAAAGTAAACCTTTTCCTGGTAATTGAGTTCATCAGGGTAAACATTGGGTAGCAATGTACTGTTTAAATACGTTAAAACACCGCCGACATATCAGAACACTTTATTTTGAATAACATATTTGTGAAATTAAAATAAAAGTTTCAAATTCCCTAATTTAATTTAAGTGTTTTTTAAAAATCCATGTAAGGTACGTCACTCTGCTTCAAGAACAAATCCTAAAACACAAATATGCATGTCAGACCATTATTATCCTTTTTACTTTCCCGTATACATACCTATATACAGAGTAATATAGGGAAAGTAATGTAATACTGCGGAAAATCGATATCGAGATTTTAACGGAAATACACGTTTTGGGGTGCCTTGATATCGAAAAAGTTATTTTTTTCAAAACGTCCTTCCGTCTGTCAACACTACTAGCGCCTAAACCATGCGTAGGATTTTTTCCAAATTGAAGAAACTCCTGTTCATCTAGCTCTGGTCGAAGCTTTGAGGTTTTGGAAAACTTTCTTTAAAATTTGGGGGTACTTTACATGAAGCCCCACGACATTTTCAAAATCTTCTCGAAAACGGCTCCAATTCTTTTCTTTAAATTTCTTGTAAGAATAGAGTAAAATACAATTATAAAGGTGTCAAATGTCGAATTTTCACGGTTAACTGAATTTTCGAAAATTGCAAAATTTTAAATTTTGTTCGGCGTCTTCTTACATCTACTAAATTGAAGATAAAGAGTTTTCCTCCAAATAAAATTTATTCTCCAAAGTGAGTTCTTTCATTAAGGCCACGTCACATTTTTTTGAAAATTTTAGTAGTTTTTGTGCAGTATTTCGTGAAATATGTGGAATTAAAAATATAACAAAAACAAGATTTCCTCAAAAACAGCTCCAATTTTTCTTTTTAAACGTTTGGTAGAGGTAGTGTTAAATGTACTCTATTAGATGACATCAACGTCATATTGCTCTATTCTTCTGTTTTTGCAAACAGTACAAAAATGTATTTTTTGACTTGCTTCTCACGTCGGTAATATTTACACTAGGGCGATTTGTTCACATTATTATATTAATGACTACATGTGATTTAAATAATGTCAAGTAAAGTTTTTCGAGAACTCAACCGTTTTCTGTGAAAACTAGCTCAAAATTCCGCATTTTCAGAAACGCTCAAACGCCATTTTCTCATAAATGGCTCCAAATTTTTTCAAACTTTTTGAATGGATAGTGCTAATTGCATTCTTTATTATGACGTTATGTTCAATTTGGAGTATTTTTGTTTTTTAAAAAATTACACAAATGTAATTTTTTTGAATGATCTCTCACACAGTTAATATGCACGTTTCCTACAATTTGTAAATACTATTGTATTTGTGAGTTAATGTGCTTTAAATGACTTCAAATAAAGGATTTCGAAAATACAAAAGATTCCTATGAAAAAGAGCTTCAAATTTTGCACTAAGGTACACATCAAGGCACCAAAATTAAGTATTATTGTTTACTTAAAAATATACATGACATTTTTTAAAGATGTATTTTTTGAAACAGATTCAACTTAAGAAAAACTCGTATTATCAATATTGCAGTTTGGCAATGTTGATTTTTACAATTTTCGAAAATTCAGAGAGTTTGCCGAAAATGTGATATGCGCAATTTTTAAGCGTTTTTTTCTCTACCGAGGAAAAAAAATGAAGAACAAATTCCGAGACATTTTGGAGAAATTTATTGTTTAAAAATTGTTCATGCAAAAACGACTTTTTTTCGAAAATGTGTACATTACCCTATTCAAAGATCTGTTTTTAGATAGCAGATTTTATTGAGGAAAAATATTGAAACAGGAAGACACCGCCAATTTTTTGCAATTCTCGAAAATTCTGAGTGTAACGAAAATGGGACTGGTTCGACTTTCAGTCGATAGATTTGTCCATTGTATATGTGTTTGAAACATCCAGTCTTAAAAGTACATTGTCTGCGCTTTGTTCGTTTCGTATTAGCGACCATCTTCTTCCTCATTTGCAGCAAATTAGCCGGAAGACGTTTTTCATAGATGTCAGACTTAAATCCCAATTACCAAAAGGAATGAGTGCACACAAAGCGTGCTGAGCATACCTACTCACGTGCATGAGCTGCGCCTAGGAATAAGTCTCGTATAAACACTTGATCCGGATCACACAAAGAAATAGTCATTTCTTTCAAGTATTACACAGTAACATTTAAAATCATGTTACTTTTGATTTAAATATTTTAGTTCCTATGAGATGTGCAAAATATTATGAACTATTTCTCGGGTTTAGCGTTAAATTATTAAGAATGTGTAGTATATCTGTATATCATTTTTATGCAAATAAGTGTTCTAATTAGTACAAGACCTTACTGTGAAATTAATAATTTGTGTGTGTGCGTTTTAGATGTGTCAGCGAAGAAAAACAATTTTGAGGAAACGTATCTACATGAATTATGAAAATACAAAACTTTTTTCGTGTTTTCCGACGACAATGTTAGGACGTATTTCAGATGTGAATATTGCAGACAAGGAGTTTAAAAAGACATACGCACAAAATATGGGCGCTGAAGTTTCTAGTAATATTCACAGCTTGAATTATTATCGTATTCATTAAAAGAAATTGAACCAAATTTGCTTGTTTATAAATTTTTCAGGATGATCATGATACAAGAAAAACCGGTTGTACGAAGTAGGAATAGTGCTTATCCGTGGAATAAATAAGTGAAAAACTATTCCACTGTTTTTGCGAAGATACTCAGTAGTTAACGTGAAATAACTTCAAAGTAGAAGCAGTCATGTGGCGCGTATACTGTGTAGCAATCGAATTTTCGGACAGCGATGATGAGTTCTTGTTCGGAGTGTATTTGTCGTCGCGAAAACGATGAAAGTAGGTCCGAGGCAAGATTTATTAAACAAACGCGACGATGATGAGTTTTAAATAATTTTCAATCCAAATCCACGGTGCGAAGGGTATTGGATCTTGTGAATAATGATTAGAATCGTCAGAAAGAGATGTAAATACACATTTTATATTTGTACAGATTATATATACAAGTGATCTTTTTTGATTTGCTGTCTAGTGCTAGAGAAAGGATGAACTTTTCTTTGGAGTAATTGGATGAATTTTTTGCCTTAATTTCACTTGGAATTTTCGCAGTATAGAAAAAAATAGCCATTCTTCCATGAAATGATGTTTGATAAAAATATTTATTTTTAATGTGTTATACTTTTTTATTAGAATATTTTTCAAATAAGGGAAGCTCTTAGATGGGAATTAAGATGATTCTTTTTCATTCTCGTGAAGTATTCCTCAATAATTTATATCATTGTAGATTCATGACCATGGAATAGAAATGGGAAATATAGATCACAGAATTTTGTCGGAGTGAATTAAGACATTAAAGCAGTTTGCCGACGTTTTGAAATGTTTCATCCTCAGGACAGGAAGTAAAACAATTGGCAATTACAATTGGCAATTACATCGTAATAGCATAGTACTACACGTAATGATCACAAACTGT
This sequence comes from Acheta domesticus, assembly GCA_031308135.1. Lineage (NCBI taxonomy): Eukaryota > Metazoa > Arthropoda > Insecta > Orthoptera > Gryllidae > Acheta > Acheta domesticus. The sequence goes on along the minus strand of JAHLJT010009436.1, from coordinate 190,690,477 downwards.
ACTCTCCTTACTACAAGATATACAATACAGTTACAACCATAGAGCGAAGACTCCTAAAAAACTCCACACGGAGTGGTTACAATGGGAGGGTCCATTCCGCCCCGTCTGTGGATTCGAAATGGGCAGAAACGGGCAGGAATGTGCAAAACTTGAGAAGCAAAAAATAAATATTTCCACAAAATACTATCGAATGCAATACCAACTTTCTCTTTCACAGACGCATTTTCGGATAAACAGGAGATAGTTATTCGTTGAATAAATATACGTTGTACAACAGGACGAGTCGTTTATTGTCGGAATAAGAATTCTTTAGATAAATATTTCTGGAGATATATCATCATACAACCGGCCATTAGTCTTAATTTCTGATTTCGTATTAGCATTGGTCCTATGTGGTCCAAACCTACTTTACGCTTACCGTCTGTCAACATTAAACCAGGATCAGCAGGAAGGAACTAACAACAATTTCAATATTATTATTATTGTTTTATTATTATTATTTTTCCATTACATCACGACTAAAGATGTTATGAGTCGGCTGAATATACAATCTACTCCAGGTTGCAACCAGCTACCTAAGGAGCAGATCCGGTGACTATCAGTGCCTCTACAATACTTTACGCAAAATGTGGGCTGTTCCAAATAAATTACTATTATTATTATTATTATTATTATTATTATTATTATTATTATTATTATTATTATTCCACATCACGACTAAAGATTTTATGAGTCGACTGAAAATGAAATCTACTCCAGGTTGCAACGAGCTACCTAAGAAGCAGATCTAGGGACTGTCGGTGCCTCTACAATACTTTGCGCAAAATGTGGGTTACTCCAAATAATGGTAGGAAATGGTAGGAAATGGTGTGGTGTTTACGATGCTTCTATCATCGAAATCAATATGAGATGTTGGCTCTCCATCGTAACTATTTATTCTTGCATAAAGCTTTTTCTACCGCATTGCGGCCATCTACAGGGCTACAAAAATAATAATAGTAATAATAATAATAATATATCTAAATTACAAAAATTTTAAAAAAATTTAAAGAATTAAAAACTTTTTACAGAATATTGTTGAGAATTGGAATTTAAAGAAAAATATAAAATGTGAAATGGACATATAATTTTTTGAAAAATGACAAATGAAAATTAAATAAATAAATGGAATCTATTACAAATAATATTATGAAACAAATTGGAGTGAAAGAAAATTGGAGAATTATAATATAAAATGTGAAAATGGAAACATAATTTTGAATAACAAATGTACGTTTTGAAGAGGTGAAAATAGGAAATGAATAAATATATAACTAAATAAATAAATGAATTAATACATTTAGGTGAGCAAACTGACATACCCATTAGAGGCGGCTATGGTCCTCAGTCCTATTCCAAATAAAGCAATATCTTGCCCTTTTGAATTACTTGTGTAAGTACTTTTGAAGTACTTACACAAATTTTGCGGAACAATTCCTATTGCTTCGATGACTATCAGTAAGACCTGCGCATTTACGCCCCACGTTCAGCCGATCTCTATTTCCAAACCCTTGTACTTAAGATGTTCCTCTGCCTCCTTAGTTACGTTTCAATCGCACGTCACAGCCACATCTACAAGTAGACATGCGTTTTTCTTCAAATTCCGAATAACAATATCGTATTTTTCACAATAGTGCGATCAATTTGAATTTGTGGGTCGTACAGTATGGTACACAGTTCAAAAGACGTCACTGGTTTTGGGGAGTATTCATACCACTTGGAGCATGTGTTGGGAACTTCGAGGACGGTACAGATCTGCCAGTAGAGGTAACTTCACACCCTGACGTGTCTTTTCAAGTACTTGGTCTTTGCTAGAATTGGACAAGATGAAATGATATGCTCAATGGTTCCTACAAGTTCCTGGCAAATGCGGCATTTATCATCTTGGGAAATTTTGAGAACCGGTTTCTCATAATGTCTTATTATATTATTATTATTATTATTATTATTATTATTATTATTAATTATTTTATTTTATTCTTCACAGTTTTTACTGGTCGGTGAGTCAACCACTCACAGGTATGATGGCCAGGTGTGCAGTTGCTTTATTGAAGATTCAGATGGCTTCTAACAATACAGCATGTATTCAAAATAACTGCCTTCTGCATATTATAATATAATTCTGGCATCCAAGTGAAGACACACTAGTTCCTCGAAGTGTCATTTTTGGGATCACTCCTGTGGCTGATATTATTATTGGCACAGTTGTCACTTCGCTGAGGTTCCATTGAGCAGCGACTTCATGGGCGAGATCAGTATATTTCTGGATCTTCTCTTGGTGTTTTATCGATATATTGTGGGTGTTAGGTATTATTACTATTATTATTATTACTATTATTATTATTACTATTATTATTATTACTATTATTATTATTACTATTATTATTACTATTATTATTATTACTATTATTATTATATTATTATTATTATTTACCAACCTATTCAAGAAGGAATAAAAATTTGCCATTTGCATTGGACGTTAATTGTTCATGTCTTAAAACCTTATTTACACTTTAATTACAGAACATTCGAATCTTTTTTGGCACGTGTATGCTGAATCAACTCACAGAAAATCATTCAATGTCCTGTTGATGAACTGTTAGTTTTCACCGCATTGTGATTCTTCCTATTCTTGAACTGTATTCCCAATAAGACTTAATACTACATTTTATATTACGGGGAAACTCCAGAGAATGTATGAAAATCATCTTTTGTTTTCTGAAACAAATTAATTCGTGAAGTAAGCAACCCTTCACTTGTTCTAAATAATCTGACAATACATTCTAACACAGCAAAACCCTGAATGAACACTAACTTACAATTACAGTACCACATCTTAAAGTGATAGATCTCACAATATCAACATCTGAAGGAAGAATGAACGTCTAATAAAGTCAATTTAAAATTTGCTTGGGCGCTGGCAGCAGGGCCAGGTGACCGCTTAAAAGAGGAATCTACATGTACCTTGGGGAAAAGTAAGTCAGGTAGAAAAATGGTCGTTAATCAAGGTGACCGCGTAATCGACGTGTCTCGAGGAGCAGTTTCCAATTCAATGACGACGAGAAAACGTACAAATGGCTACCAAAAGGCTTCGTAATACCTATTTAATGTCAGTTGATTTCTACATAGAACTGCTTTACATAAAATCGAATACACTTACGTACTTAGTGATGATTATTTTACGTGTGAACGAGATCTTGAGACTATTCAGCATATCATTTCAGGTTATAATGCTCCAAGAGATTTCAACCAATCGATTTTTCGGTATTAAGTACCACGAAACATGAATTCTGACTACACAATTTTCTATATGCTATATTAAATAACATACACTTCCCACTTAAAGTCGTGGTAACTACGTAATTCCTAGGCATTTTAGGATCCCCTGAGTTCCCTAGACTTCCCCACAGGACCAAGACGTTCCTTTTCTGCATTTACTACCAGCAAATGCTAAATTGCTCCATCATAGTTTACAAATTGTGTGTAGAGCTTAATAGAGCTTCTGAGAGCAATTAACGAGATAGTCAGTAGATCGTCTCGAGACGTGATCCCCAACGACTTGAGGGCACTGACTGTGGATCGTGGCATAGCCCCTGAGGTGCCAACCACCACTGGCATGATTCTGGCGTCGGGCACTCCATGAAGTTGGGCTGCCAGGGGAATGACTGGTTGGTGTTTTACCACCTTTTCCTCTGCTGCTTTTAGAAGGCTAGACCCATCCTCGTGGCGGACAGTCACATCGACCACGTGGACCCCTTCCCGGCTTTTTATTACCAGGTCACGTTTGAATCTAATCCCTTCGGCAACAGTGAACGTGGCTTCCGTATATATATATATATATATATATATATATATATATATATATATATATAAAAAGGATGTTGGTATAAATTTAAGTCGAAGGGAAACTCTGACACCGTGTGACCGATCTCCATCATGAAAGTTGGCACGTTTACGTGTTTTTTACCCGGGAGATTTATGTGCTGTTAATTCTGTTGCAACTCCACTACATCGCGCTGTAGACCAAAACTAAATATTCACGTCAAATGCAACCTGCAACACTCATCAGTATTTTGAATTTGTATTGTTAAATAACTCCTAAATGAAGCGTTCAATGTTATCAAAAACTAAAATTTCTGAGGCCAAAGGCTTCACGGAAACTTTTATCACACCGTAATCCTACAGGATAAGACTTTCACTGAACATTCTATTACATTTTTGCTGGTCCGGCGCTTCTCGATATTACCTCACCTGCTCAGGGACGTGCAGAATCTGCAACTAAATATGAATGAGAGGGACAGAGAAAGGGAAAGGCAGAGATACACAGAGACAGACTCAGGCAGGGACAGAAAGAAACGGAGAGACAAAAAGAGAGGGGTGAGGGAGGGAGAGAGAAAGGGAGATGGAAGGGGAGAGAGGGAGATGAAGGGCAGAACGTCTGCCGGGTTCCGCTAGTATTAATGTATTATGAAGGGTACATGCGGTCTCAGAGTACAACCAGCAGAGAGAGAAAGTGGCCTAGCTAAATGTATTTTCTTCACTATATCGGAATTACATGGTAAAGAGGAAAGCAACTCTCTAACCAATTGATATTTCCATCAGTAGATTGAAGACCGTGACTACCTGTATCAAATATTGAGAACTTGACTAATTTGGCTCTCTAACCAATTGATATTTTCTATAGTATGTTGAACATCATGACTGCTTATATCAAATGTTGGGAAACTATATACGCTATACGGAAACTAATATACACTATACGTTATACTAATATAGGCGATAAACGTTCGTAATACGGACGTAAATGCCGATATTTGGCGATATACACAATTACACTTTTGCTTCGTTAACAAGCATACCAGTTCAATTCACTGGATGAGTCGAAAATAAAATATCATTTTCAACAATGAAGGGGTCAAAAAATGCTGTTTTACCCGAGGAACTGAAATCCGCAATTATTTTTCCGAGAGGATGATATTTAGCTCGGTAAATCTTAATTTCTTTCACGATATTAACAAAATGCTCCTAAAAATCATTGAGTATAACAGTTATCTTCATGATACTCGTATATTAGATACAACAAAAAACCTCATATTTTATTGACAAAGTATATTCTACTTGATACAAAACTACATTTTCATACGTAAAAACATTTGAACTAATTAAATCGTTAAACTATCTCTTACACAGGATTTTGGAAAGGAAATGCAAAGGATACAAAACAGCTTTTATGGCATGTGCCTTGAATCCAAGAATTCTTGGCTTTAATGATAAATCAACGTGGATAATATACACCATCAATATATTCCATATAATATTTATATTTTTCAGAATTATTCTCAAAAACCATGTTTTCAAATCAAATCGTTTAAGCTGTTGTCAAATAGCGTGAATGAATTACTGGACCAATTTCAAGGAGAACCATATTATTTTGGACCTGTTGCTGATCTTATGGCCTGTATTTATGTATTTCTACAGCCAAAAGTTTGATTAGTCGAACGATCTTTTATGCTGTCAGGTGATGGGAGAAGAGGTTCCCCAACTGAGAGTATAGGGACTAATATAGTGATTTCCATTTCCATGGCAGTGTCAAGCATCTGACCAATTACTCCTGACTACTTGCTGTTTTTTGATATTCGTCGTCTGTGGCTGTAATTAAATGTGTCAATCGCTACTCATTTGGGTGGACTAGCCAGGTGTGTTTATGACTCAGCTTAACGTCGTGCGTGGGACCAAATGTTCAAACAGTGTAGAGTGATCAATTTGTGGAATCGCCTCCAATGTCCTTTAACTCTTTATTAAGTACTGTTATATTAACATAATAAAATCCATTTCGAGCTCACTTCAGCAGATTTCCGGCCTGGTTCTGTGAAACTATAGGGAATCCTTTCTCCTGACACTGATCACTTATAATTGGGCTTTTTTAGTATACTTAGAAAGTGTCGATCTGTGTTATCCTGCTATTAACAACATTTTAGTTGAATCTTTGACAACCACCAATGTTGCATTTGATTTCACCCCCTCACAAAGAGCCAAATTCCTGACAGAGCTTTTCATTACCCTCTCTGAAGGCATCTTCATGTATTACGTATGTAGGCTATTACATGCCACTTTTCTTCAAGTGTACGCAATCCGGAATCTATAAAGGCACCTATTATTATTGTAGCTGTGTCCCGCAGTTCAACCCCATACCTAATGCTTTGCGATGATACTTTATACTTGTATTAATTATTGTATTTGATTTTGTTCAATATAAAATATCCATCTTGTTGAGTTCTCTGCTTGTGATTGTGCAGTCTCTCACATGGACTTCATTAGTTTCCTTCATTCAGTCATCGGTTTACACAGCTTTTCCGAACTTGCTTTATTGTCATAATCTTCAAGAGAAAATATACCAGTGGAAGCTGTGGATTTTTTCATTATTACCATAGTCTTTTTTGTTTCTTATCCCTTAAGATCTTAATTCGTCTACGATGTTCAGTAAAATCCAGTAAGCCACTCTGATGCGAAATAAGAGACCCTATCATTTCAGAGCTATCCAGAGTTTACAACTGAGAATGTCAAATAGTTTATCAAGATATATAATGAAGACTTCCTTAATATCGTGTTTTTCTGTTCTGAAAGATGTTTCTTGACTGATCCAAACTTATCTTATACTCGTAAGATTTGTTTTACATGAATTCAAATTGGGACACGAGATAATTAAGGCTTGAACATTTCAATAGTCGAAATTTACATTAACTGAACATCCTATTAATAAAATAAAATTAAAACTAAGTTCACTATCACCTGAGAAATTAGTAATATCACGGGATTATGACATCACTCATTAAATAATATATAATTTCATTATATCATTATTTCAATCATGAGTCAAGAATGAACGTCAATTTCATGTCTGTAGAGAACAGCCCACGTTGATTGCCCTTGAGGTGATATTCCACAACATTCGAACGAGAGTAGCTTTCATTGGTGGCGAAGTGAAGAATGCGGCGGTGATTGTAGGAGTGAAAAAGGCCAACCTGCTGTGCAATAGTTCCAGGTGTCAAACCGTACTTCACAGACCGGATTACGGCTTACAGACCAGATCGAATCCAAAATATTGAACGTAAAATAGCCAGTAGTTTCATCATACTAGTCTTGAATTACTTCGAAATTATCGTAATGTCGGATGTTTCTCTTCAATCACAGTCGTTCAACTGCATTTTGGTTCTGATTCGTTTGCTGACCATTAGTTGGGAGGTTGCTTGCAGGATATTTCAAGGTTTTCGGGGTTTTTGCTCTGGTAGTTCCATATTTATTAGCGTAAGTTTATAACTACTTTTATTATACTGCGATTCATTCAACTCTGCCCCTGGCAAGTATCAGCTATTGACAGTTTCATCCAATTGGGAGCTTGAACGTTACCATAGTGACGTCACTGTAATGACAAAAGCTCCGGATTGAATGAAACCGTCAACAGCTGATACCTGCCCGGAGCAGAGTTGAATAAATCGCATTATACCCATATTTATTTTACTATGAGCTTCACAACATAAATAGCTTACATGCTGTGGAAAAATATTGGTGACAAATCGTTTTGATTAGTTTATCATTTGCAGCGAATGTACGTCAGGATTGTGATCCGTTTGCATTCCTTTAGACGTAAGGTTTAAATTATATAATTTTCTTTGGGGAAAATAGTATGAAGCTTGCTTATCTTTTAATAATGTCAGAAAGTCGAATTACTTTTTTTTCAACTTCCTATTTGTTGAATTTGGTGGTATCATTACACTTAAGAAAACAATATATGTTTCAGGCGTATCAATTATTTGGATTTGCACTTTTAACTTCTATTATAAACCAGTCTGAAAAACAGATAAGTACTTTGTATCTAGGTAACTAAATTCGACATTTCGCTCACTAAATGCCTTAATGAAAACAAGGTGTGTTCCGCTACCGAAGCTAGAACTAGTGTTGGGTGGGGGTTGGCCTTGGTTTTTTGGAGCTGTGGCTGCGCCTGTGGGCGAGAGCTGCTCAAGGTCTGTAAGGTGTTCGCTCTGTAATGCCCGGCCCAAATGCTCAGCCTGCGAAGACTGCCTGATTCAAGGCTCTGGGATCCATATTTAAATGTGGGAGAATAATCCATCATTTTTACATGATGTTTTAACGAAGTGCGAATGATATTCCAACTTAAAATTAGACTTTAGGTCGAGATAGAACATACAATTCATTTTAACGCACGGGGGTGAATCTTACTGTTATTCTAAACAGTCTATCAAAATATTTGCTAGGTAATACCCATCGGGAAACTTATGGTATGAGAGTAAGACCGCCCCCTTCTTCTATCTAATGGTAATGAAGTTCAAAGTTCGGTCGGTCGGTGTAGAATTTATGGTGGATCAAACTGGTTTGCGAGAGTTTTTCTTAAGATTCTCCCGTTTCCTGTTGCTTCATCCAACATTCTACCATCGTAATTACGAATCCATCAAATCATTCGTTCACTCCAAGTTAGAAACTGGCATAGTATTAAAGAATAATGTAATATACAGTATTCTACTTTTACTAGCCCCCAATAAATGAATAAAATTAGGACCTAATTTATGTTCCTTCTGTGGTAAATTTTCACTTTCCTCCCTCCCATCCCTTTTCCATTTAATTCATTCTAAGGAAGTTAAATATATTCTATAAAATTCTATATATTTTTTGTACATCTTGTACATTTTGTACAAGAAACTTTATAAGTTTCTTTTTTACAATTCCTGGGATATTCAGTGCATGAAATAGCAAGTACGGATCAATTTCCTCAGGTGTGAAAAGTAAGTGTTGTAACATGAGCCTTTCTCGAAATTCAATTTTTTATCATGTAGTTTTGATGGAAAACTGACTTCACCAATGTTGAATACATGGCATTTTTCAAAGATGGACGAACAGAACAGAACCACTGAACAGAGGGGCGTGTCTAGAAAATAACATTTTGTATCTTACAACGTTCTAAATCGTATATTTTATTGAAAAATAGGAAATGTAAAGAAATAATGTTTCCTCGTAAAAATTCAATTTTTATCCGTGAGCGCAAAAGGATCAACCATGCAATTCTGCGGAGGAGTTTTAAAGGCGATTTTTTCGATAATTCATAATTGAACATAATAGAAACGAGACACTTACTTGCATTATTTACACTTACTCGCATTATTGGTAACAACAGCGTAATATAAAAATACTACTTGAACCTGCCACTGTGTTTCCAAGCAGCAAATATGTTTATTCCTCTCTGGAATTTGAAGTCAGTTTCTTAGGTTAACAAGCCATTTACATTACCCTACGCTACTAGCCTAGAATATAAAACAACCTTCTCGACGCTTAAAAAGAATGTTGATTTGCAGTTTTAATTTTCAAAAATTCAGAGTTTTTATATACCATTATTTCAAGATCTAATTTTGAAAACTGAGTAATTTATAGAAGTGTATTGTACTCTATTCGAATAAAAATAAAAGAAAAAATTGGATCAATTTTTGAGAACTTCTTTCTTGTATTTATCAATGAGTCGAAGCTAATAATGTTAAACTTCCGTTCAAAAGTTCCCAACATCCAATGACCTTGCAAGTTACTTTCAGCACGGGAAACAAACTGGTCATATTGCCATTTCAAAACTATAATCGCCCTAAAAAATACTTGCAGGTAGGGATGATGCGAATAGTTAAAAATTAGTTCAAAACTTTTTTGCGTTTTACACGTAAAAATCACATGGAAGAATCACCTGGAAGCTGTTCTTCAACGTTATTCCCTAATCCTAATGTAAGATCACTCTCAATTAGTTCCGAAACATCTGTCACAATATCTCCTCACTACATTTGATTCTTCCTTGGATTTGCTTAACACTCCCATATTTTGTCCCCTAATTTTTGAAGAGTTTAAAATTCAACAAACGGTCTGATTTGTGTTTGCTTCTACTTCTGAAATTGCTCTATTAATCGTTTTGTACGTGAATTTATATTAACATTGAAAGGTGACCGTTTTGTGTTTATATTAATAAGATGTGAATTAAGTTTAATAAAAATAAGTTGTTAGTCACAGTCATTTGAAAATCGGTATATGCACGCTTAAGAAAGTAAATGTGCCAAGTCGAATACGGATGTACTCCCATTCTCTAACACTACTCACTGTTCTGGTTTTCTCCGTATTCACTTGACTTTCTTCAAATTTAATAAGTTCCAAGGTAACAGTGTAAATAGGCAAATTTATTGTTAAAAATTCGGTAATACGGATAAAACACTTAATTTATGTTCAAACAGTGCCACTATTGTCAGTTCTACTGCGCGTTTCACAACAATCAGTATTGCCATCCTCGTGGAAGAAAATTATGGCGTCATGAAGCGAAAATTGCCTCTGGGTACTGGGGTTCAATCAGTTTCCCTCTAGAAGACCGAAACGCATCAAATGACACCTCATTATATTTCGATTGGTGCACGCGAAGTGGTCTACAAAACTCTGTGACAAATGTCTGTGACAAATCCGCACGAATTCACACATGCACACTCACAGTTACTCAAATACTATGTAGGGAATGAGAGTGGAAACGTGATTTTTTTTTCTGACTCTGTGTAAAGAGTCTTTTACTGTAGTTTTTACTTGTACTGGTACTGGATATATAATTATCTAGTACCTACAATCATTTTTGAGATCTTCTGCAGAATACTCCTTGAATAATATTTCCTCATCTACAGATTTACATTTCCCAAATTTCACACAAAATGTAAATGTGTTTTTGATGTAATGAACTCTGTAAATACTATCGCAAAGCATGATATCCAATGCAATATCTCCAAAATCCTCTAGAACACTAACAGTGGTTCATTAGATTAGAACTGATATATTAGAAAAATGGCCGATATGCAAGCCTCCGAGGATAACATTTGATCGAATACACTTGATAGAATAAGAATCCTCACTGGGTGGGAGATTTGCTGGCAAATTTAGAGGCAAAGAAAGACAAGGTCTGGCAATAATCTGGTACTGGGAAGCAAGGGTACTTGCAAGCAAAGCAAGGAATTGAAAACTCGTCAAAATATTCATGCCAGAATCGTTTATTTTCTACATTTCAGTATATTATCTTTGAAAAGCTCACAATCACTTAATTTCTGAAGTGTCAACTATTATACTTTGAGAGGTCTATTGTAATGGGAAGTTAAGGCCAAGAAACAGGAGAAAAAATTATCCACTAATTATAACATTCTTGATCGACTAAATATGACACTTTTTACTCTTCAAAATGGCAATAACACAACTAACAGATTAATTCACGAGAAAGAAATAATAGTTTTCTAATATATAAAATGTCGAATAATCTAGACGAACACTTCCATTTAATACGTTTTTTCTGCGAAATGTTAACAGTGAATCAACTAAAGTAAACTATTTCGGACAATCTTAAAAATGCTACTTTAGACCGTATCAGTAAATAAGAATTCATGTTAATTATCGCAAAAAAATAATATTTCACAAGTGCATTGAATGTGTTTTAAAAGTAAAAATATACAGCGTCCCAAAAATGAGACAATGGGATGGGTTAAAATAGTAAAATTACCAATAAATAAATTCTGAAAAGTGAATACGAGAAATGCAATTCTTCTACTGACCATTTTAGTGTATGAGAATTCGAAGTGATTTCGAAACAGCTTGAGTTATGTTATAGTACCTTGTAGTATAACCTATGTCACTGAAAACAATATTTTGAAACTATTTTCAATTATTGATTTATCATTATTATTAAAAAATAATTATTTGAGTAGGTTAATCAATGCATGCATTGAATCTACATGGATTCAGATTGATGAAATAGAAAAACAATTTAAAAAACCTCCAATTTTAATATTCCAAAACTTCAATAATATTAAATTGGAGAGTTTCTAGTCGTAATTTTGCATCCGTAGTGCGTCTTCAGTCCCTACTAGAATCGTGTATTCAATATCGTGATCTTATTGTCATTGACTAGACACTTCACACGGAAGACGGGCAGTATTTGAGAAAGTCAATTAAATTGACCCCTTGACAAGGAAGTCTACGAGAGTACCTACTTCAAGTATTGCCATTAATCTTGTAGAGTTGCAAGAAAGAGATAGGCATGAGCAGGACAGTTTACACCCGAGGTCGGGACGTAGGTCGTCTGCGGCGAAAGAAATAACGCTTACCCACCTCTTCAGCGAGACCCAACCTTGCGGGAATGTTTGATCTACAGGCGGCGCCTGCAATTGTGCTGCTCCTCTCTCCTGCCTTCAGATTTGTAGGACGTTCCTAATTGGAGCAGTCAGTACGTCGTTCTTGTAAGATGAAAACTGTTTAAACGACGTCTTTTAATTTGTACGAAGCGTCCAAACTCCCATAAGAGTAACGGAAATGTCATTCTGTGGTCTAGCAACAGGTGATCGTGCTGCCTTGTCTCCACGACCTTGAAGGGTATCGGAGATCTGTCTGTAGTGGTAACTTCATTTCAAATGGTAACTGATTATGGTCTGCCACAGTTGTGTCCTACATTTCGCTCAGTTCTTCGTTGAAGCTATTGCGACGACAAACTTCCCCATGATATAGAATATGGGGATTTCACAACGATCGAATCCTGGTACGGTCATACGAGATTCTATCTCTCAAATTACGTTACAGAACAATTACATGTTACGCCGTTCGCCAAGAGTGAAGGGCGAGGTGCTTCTCGCATCTGAAGGTCTTTTGCTTCAGACATTTCACGTACATCTAGACTTGTGTATGCAACCTTGGTTTATTTACAATGTTCCTGTTTGAGTTCCTACCACCAATTCGTTTTGTTCAGTACCTGATAGGCATAGCAACTTTTCACAATGAGTGTAATTTGGCTCTCCAAGAAGCAAAACACTTTACTTTTCCCTTACGAAGTAATAATTTGGTTCACAGAAATCTTTCAACGATCTATACAATTATTTTCTATTGCATGATGCACACATTTACAAGCAGAAAACTTATGAAATGATTTGGTAGAAAATGTAAATATGTTCTTCGAAATAATTCACAAGTACAGAACTGTAGCACTGAAACAACTATAACACATTGTAATTGAGATCCAGTACAACACTTCAAGGGCAGTGAACTTTGGCCAACGCATAATTATCTTCCTTATGTGACATTATTAATTGCATTAATAACGTAGCTACTAACCTGCATTAATAACACTGCTACTAACCCGCATTTGTGACATTTATGAAGTGGTGAATACGATGTGATGATAATGAAGTAGTAGCCAAGAGATTTTTCTCTCTCAAGGTACTGACAAAGGACGATTGGTCACGCTTCGTCGCTTGTGTACGTTGCCTAGTGTCCTATGCTTCTGAATTCGAGAAGGTTCATTTCTTTCTATAGACAATATCTCAGACTCCGACAGGTTCAGAAAAGCTGCATCAATTATTTCTCGACATTTACAACTATATCCAGAAGTTAACCCGCCTTTTAATTTTAGTCTTTCGTATTTTATGTTTAAGGAACGCCACATGTTATGGAGGTCGAATATAAGAAAAGAGTATATAAAAATAATCTCTAAAACGCTGAATATTTATGAGATGTAATAAGATCTTCATTGCAATTACCACATACGCGCATGTAAATTTAATAGTCTCTAACAATTTCCTCGCCTAAGGACAACAGCTTATTATATATTATATATAATAAGCTGTTGTTATATAACTATAATAATAATATACAACAGCTTATTATTATATATCCGTGTAAAAAGTGAGCGAGTTTTTTTCGCTGTTTGGAACTTTTCAGCTGTAGAATCTTAACGTCTCTAACCCTCTGATATCATATTTATTGTTTCTGGAAGGATGTGAAGTTAATTCTGTCCCGAAAAGAAACTGGATCAAACTATATCAAGAAGAAATACACATTCAGCGAACATTCTAGAAATAAATCGAAAGTCTGGACTTCGAGGAAGGACTTATTCGGAAAATCTCGTCTTTGAACATCTGTGACCATGAGTTACGATATTTTTCATCGTCTCTACGACTACTTTAATGAATACGTTTCACGCAAAAACATGTTCCATAATACATTATGCTACGAGAGAGAAATCCTCATACTAATCGCATTTCCTGATATAGCATCAAACAATAGATTTCCGTTAGCTAATGGATTATATTATGAATAAACTAACATGCCCAGTCACACACTATGCTAAAAATTGAACAACTATTAGTTGTGTTAATCTCTATATTTTTTTATAAAATACTCTTATGAAAATTTATGAAAACTGAACAAGCATTCATGGAAGTCTCAATAGAAATAAGTACTCTAATACAAATCACAATATTGTTGTGAAAAATGCAATATATCTTCGAGGTGTCACTGCACAAAAACCAACTTATGAACGAACATTTAATGATTCAAATATTTTATCTATTCATTGAGCAAATTCATCTATTAGACTACTTGGAAAAAATCTTGAATTCTTGAAATCATGAAAACATTTAAAAATAATTACGAAAGTGCGAAGAAGATAAATTACAATTTTCAAATACCTAGACGAGAAAATATCTTGTCTCGATCTGCACCTCGAGATAAAATTTAATTATTACGAGTTCAATCCTTTCCTTACGAATTCTCTAAGATCACGTACAATTCCGCCATCTATGTAAAACTATTTAATGACAGCCAGAGAAGGAACAAATCCATTACAGTTGATTTGACCACATTTTGGCTGTACGTGTCAAGCATGGAATTAATTATGGAATGAAATAAAACATTTTCACTTTCGGGGGTTTCAATAGTTAAAGAGCAGCACTGGAGCGGAACAGCTCGTTATTTTTGGTCCCACATTGTCTGTACTTATAAAGACAAGTTAGCGGCGGGAAGTCATGACAACGAGAATGCACCACGAGGTCCTCACGCGGAAGTGAATCGGTGCCTCTGACCCCGGCGCTGCCCACGTCTTCCAATTCCGGAGGAGGAAATGCGCGTCAGCGCGGAGGAGGGGAGAGGTCGTAGCGGTGAGAGGGTGGAAAGGGGAGAGGGAGTCCCCCAGCGTGGCGTCGCAAGGCGGAAAGATGCGCTGACGGTGGAAGAAAGAGGCCGGCGAAAGGAAGCGACCGCCCACCATACGCACGAGGTGCGGCGCGGCCCTTCCGTTTCCGCGCGACTCCCCGCCCCCTCTGCTATCGCCGCCGCTACGTACGATGCCTGATAACGGTGGGCAGCGCTGTCGTGACGTCCGCTACTCGTCTTCGTTACTGCAGTGCTTATCAATCGAGACCGGGAAAATATGTATCATGAAACGTCAAAATATGTACATAAACACGTAATGAAAACAGTAAGAATATGTAAGAATATGTAAAATATGTAAAATCGGATATAATATTTAAAGTAAATATACGTAATTACATAATACGCATTTACAGAATACGAAACAACATAAATGAAAAAAATCCTAAATAAATTTTTAAAATTATAACGTTTTAAATCATTTGGAGAGCCGAAGTTGATGAAAATATTGCACCTTACGAGTTTCCCGTCAATACTAAAAGCTTCATCTATACCGCTGTCCAGGACCGCAGTTTTGCAGTCAGACTAGATGCAATAGAGAACATCATTCAAACTGGCGATATCTACAACCAGTAAACAATCACTGCACGGTGCAGCACTCTCATCGATGTGTTACTGTTGGTGATCGCCTAAGTTTCTCGGAAATTAAGGTCAAAGTTCACGAAACGCAGTGTCAATGATACTTTTCATACCTTTAAGTGGAAATGATCCTGCCATCATTACAATTTATTTTACTTATTTACTGACTGATTATAGGTTTCCAGGTGCGTCTTCTGCTAGAATCATTAATTCCGTAAGCGTAGTGAATGATACATTGTAGGAGGTGGCGGTGTTCCTCTCCCACTAGTATGCGAGATCCAGCATGGAGCGGGGTTTCTCCTCTCCAAGCATCTCCGCCCTAGCCGAACACCGCCCTAGCCGGGACAAGCTATAAGCTTCCGACATACGCGATAATGCGTTGCATGTGTGTGCGTGTGTGTGTGTGTGTGTGTGTGTGTGTGTGTGTATGTGTGTGTGTGTGTGTGTGTGTGTGTGTGTGTGTGTGCGGAGGGAGGGGTAAAGTGAGAGGAAGCGTCAAGAATGAGGAAAGAATGATAGCGCCCGTTTGTTAAGGTTCTTTGCACTGGCATTCTTCGGGTATTGATCTGAGAACAAAATATTATTTAGGATTAAAAAAAATAATAAAAATGTTGTTAAAGTTGACAATGCCAAAGTGCATCGTCAGTAACTAAAAATAACAGGTTTAAGCTAAAATTAGTTAGTTTTAATTTTAGGTTAATTATTAAGCAACGCCCTCCCTCTCAACTACTTAAGCCGCAAGGCAGCAGTGTACTGTACTTCACTTAAGAAAATAAATTCCCGCCTTCTCAGGGGTACTGTAGAGGGGAAATAAAAAAATAATCTGAGAAACGGCGGAAAACTTATGCCATTAACTAATCCTATTTAAATTGGTATGTTTTAAATATTTTATTTTCAGAACTTTACCCGCAAATTAATTGTTTTCGGAAATTCTAGAAAGAAATGCGAGCACGAAAACGATATTCTAACTAAATATTATTCTATGAATTTCACAACTACGCAAGTAGTGTTTCATACTCTCGACCAGACCTTTTCCAGTGAAAGCATGACAATTATGAACGATTACGTAGATCGTAATATCCACATACGACCTCGGCGTGGATTTCCTGTAGATGCGTAGAGTGCGATCACAGAGCTCAGTCGCCGATGGCCGTAAAGACTGCGATATGTGGTGACGTAACGACGCAAAAACGCTCCTTACACTTGGAGGCGACTGCGCACCGATTACGTAGGTGCTGCGTGACGCAGGCCGCGCGGCGCGGCGGCGCGGCGCGAAAACACCAGCGGGAACTCTGGCCGCTGCGAGGTGAGCAAGAACCTCGCTGCCGTTCGCCGGAATCTCTAGTGCATTTGAACGGCCGGGTCCAGCTCCGGACCTAAGTGTAAGCGAATCAGGTTATTGGCCGGTACATGACCGAGGAAATTAAATAAATACACAAATAATAAATAAATGTAAAATTTGGTCGTATCCGGCTGTTCCTCGGACAGAGTTAGAGCAGATTTGCGAAAATACTATCTTACTGAAAGTAAGTATACATTTGACGTTCAGATGTTTACAATTTTTATTGTAGGAAATCAATAAATAACTATTATATAATTATGAAATAATCTTGAAGTGAACTTCATTCAGTCTCAGTAAAAACATTATCAAATGCTGAAGAGTTACCATAGAAAGTAGAGAAGTATACAAAATCACTAGACCTCGGAAATTAGGCACAAAAAAATGAAAACCGAAAGCGACCAAGACCATGAATTCAATGACAGAACTGAATTCATTTACAAACAACTATGATAACATAATTAAAGAAATGCAAGAGAAACAAAATCAGAATCGCTTTCCAGTTTTCGTTGTGAATACAACATTCCCCTTCCTCTGTTCCCTCTAGATTCGAAGTCACTTCAGTCTGGTTCCTAAACATGCTAGTGCCGACTAGGATTACTGTTGGTGACAAATGAGTGAGCTCTACCTTCTTAAAATTGGCAATTGAAAAGTGAATCTTTAAAAATAGCTTTAAATTTCAAGAAAATTAAAACATTTTTTTAAAATTTTAGGCATTGTAAATAATATGATACTTCCCTGGTGGGTCACTGCGAACAAGATAATAAAAATCTTCTGTGGACTTAAAAATCTTATTTTATGAAAAACAGTATATTTGTATATTTTTGTGTATAAATTTGTATTATTTATATATTGCTCAACTTATGCTTAGGTATACATTCAGAGATTAAGAGAATTTTATGTTATTAGGCCTGAAGATGTGGGTGCAGAAGCTCCCGAAACGTAGTAGAAGAAGTGAAAAGAAAAAAAAATAGATGTAAAATTAAGTTAAAATTTTTAAGGGATAAAATACTTCAAAATTCTGCGGTCTATAATTTAATTGGACGTGTTCTTAAGAAATAAATACAAATTTTCCTTTTAAAATTAGACATTTATTATAGTTCACATTATTGTCAGTTTCGTCCCTTAATAAATCCTCTTCAGAAACGAATAAGCTGTCAATTGCCGTAACTATGATTTCTTCCCCGTCCACCACCTTTGAGGAATCGCATCTGTATAACTCAAACTCTTTCATTTTCCCTAAACAGGGAATGGTGTTCATTTCTAAATGTTTTCTGTATTTGTCCTCTGTTTTTCCGTGAAAGTTTCCTCCTCCCTTCGGGCCCTCTTGATGGTTATTTGTCTCTTTGTCCAATTTCCTTTCTGGATATAGCTTCATCTTATTTTTCCCATTGTACCAAGGTTTCGAATACTCACCATTCCCGTTTTTACTTTTTTGTGTCGCATCATTTCCTATTCCATTGGATTCTATTCCTAACGTTGGTCGAATCTGCTGAGCCGCTCTACCAACTCCTCCGACGTATTTGACATTGAATTCCAAATGAATGAATTTGAATAAATTTTGAATCTTCATATCGTTCATGTCTACGTTATCTTCGTATGCCTTGAATGCTGCAATTTTGCGCTTCGCGAAGTCACACATTGATTCGGTGCCACCCTTCCTATAGCTTTCTCCTATTAATCGATATTTCAATTCAAACCTACGATTTTCATTCTACTAATTCTAGAAATTTTTCTTTCCATTCATCGTAGCTACTAGGCTCTGGAACTAATGAACTCAAGCAGTTATTTGCTTTCAATGACTTTGCAATGACCATGTCAATGAAATGTAGTTTTAATCTATCTGAGACATTATTTATCAAAATATAACTTCCAGTCTTCGAAATAAAAGATAATGGTTGATCTTTCCCGTCCCCGTAAAATTTAAAATGACTTGGTAAATTTAGTACAGTCGCGGAGGTTGTTCGCCTGTATGTGCAAAAGTAATCTCTTTTTGCAAATTGTCTCACTTGTTCTTCAGTTTAACATTTTCCGCGTTTCTTATATCACTTTATTTGCTTTATTAAATTTATTTCCTCTTGGACTTTTCGTTTGACTAATGTTTCTGTGTTTTCCACCTTCCCTTCCATGGTTTGTAATCGGGAGTTTTGATGTCGCGTCCCCTCACGTATTTGCGTATTATTTGTTTCGACATTTGTCATCCGTTCACATTGTTGTAGGCTAGATTCACTTAATATATTCAAAGCTTCCTTGACTACATTTACATGATAATTAATTTTATTAATTCGAATATCTTGTTCCTTTCGGGACAACCAATCGGGAATTTTCCGATTGGTTAATTAATGATTCAATTGTGGTATTCATATTAGCGACTTGTAAGTCTGTGTTCCTCCGAAAATTTGCTATTTCCTCCCGCATTTCGCTCACAGTTCCCTGTAATTCACGCTTCACCTCGCAAAATTTATGTCGATTTGTTGTTGCTTTTGTATAATTTTTCAAATTATCACTAAAATCATTACGTAATTCTGAATTGTTGCTTTCTAACTTGGCTATATTTATGAATTATTGGCTTTCTAGTTTTCCAAATTTTTCCTCAAACTTAGTTTTCGTATCCAACTGCAAATTTAACATAAATTGATTTGCATCGTCTTTCGTCGACGTTGGTCCCTGCCATTCGCGATCTTGTTGCGTTATCTGTTTCTACATTTTGCAATGGTTCCGTTTTGGGGATCATATTGGGTACATTTTCAATGATGATATCGTCATGGTTAGCAATGCTAACATTCTCTCTTTCAAATTTTTCCCCACCTGACGCAGAAATTGTTTCCTCGTCTCTAGTCATAACTTCAGGGTCGAAACGTTAAAGAACATAATTTATTGAAAAAATACCATTAATGTGCCTTTTCTTGAAGAAAAAAGAAAAGAAAAAAAATCAGAATTTTTTTTACATCATTGCGTTCTGAAGGACATGAAACAAAATTTTGGAGAATGTTTAGATTTTAGTATAGTGGAAACATTGTACATTTGTGTACATTTCTGTTGTCATTTTTCTACAGTTTTTCTTTTTGTGCGATGGAATCCCAAGAGTTCGCCTACTTGTTTTCTTTCTTAGTATGGCAATATCATGAAGATATGAAAACTTAGCTTATGTGTATCATCAACACTTCGATCTTATGTACGCACAGTCCTGATGGTGGAAATACATTTTCTGAAACGTAGGCAAACATATAATTAGAACTACATTGTCATGGTAGTCCAATGAACCAGCTGCCCCTAATACGATATTTATGGTCTTATGTAAGTAGGGAGCGGATTTCCTATGATTTCGAATATTTAGTCCGTTGCTTCAGGACATAGCTAAGTGAAATTTCTTGGCATTTGGTTAGAATTGGATTAATTAGTAGTGCATATTTCAACTTTTGTTTTGCGTTGGTGCATATTCTTGTAATTATAGGAGCATATTTTCCCAATTTCATTAAAATAGAGAATTATATTTAAAACGTTTAATGTTTTCGAAAAATCTCTTATTTGTGAGCGTTCGTTGGTTAGAAAAACATTTTTTTTCTTTTCTATAGATGATGAAATGCTTGTGCAAATATTTGTTCATATCATATTTTTTAATCCAGGCAGAAAAATGAAACGAGACATATCATGTTCTTCACTAAGATACATATTTACTTCAATTATTTCTCTGGAAAAGTAATCTAGGTTATATTATGATTGCACAAAAATATCTCATTTCATTCCAATCATGCTTCTCCTGAATTTTTTCAAGAAAAGATTATATAAGAAATGAGATATTGTAAATTTTAATTGCTGTATTTAAGTGCATGTTTCAGAATTTTTAGGTAATTAAATATACTTTTAAAAAATATGCATTTAAGATTTTTAGGGCATAAAAATTCCTCTCCCTAGTCATAAGGATATTTCATGTTCCGAGAGTGACTCAGTCTCAATTACATTTATTTGAGATGTATCTGCTGTTCAACTGGCCTACATATCGCCATTCGCGACTACCAAGTTACCTTCCCTTGGGGAAGGCGGCCAGAAAAGCCTGGGGCTGAACGGGGCGTGGCGGGAGGGGAGGGGGATTCCCATGACCGCGCACACGGCGCGCATGTTGGCCGGCGAGGGCCGGCGCCCAACCGGTTTTCGCGTGGGGTCAGAGCCCCCGCCAGAGGAGGCTCGCTGACTCTCCATCATGCACTCTCTCCCAATGACGCAGTTAGAACTTTTGCCACCCTTGGAGCTCACTTCTGTCAGAATAAAAATAAATAAAAATAAAAATGTAAATATTGAGAGAGGAAAAGAGAAAGAAAAACTTTGGCTTAGAGACGTTAAAAAGACATACATGTGCCACTGAGCCGCCGCAGACACAGTGCTTACATTACCAACGAATAACTACAGGATCTGATGGCAATGGAGAAGACGCTGAATACATTAGACATAATAATTCCTTGATGAATACTTACTGATCACCAGATCAGGGAGTAGACGCAGCAAGGGAGTAGACCAGGCAATTGAGAAGATGCTGAATACATTAGACATAATAAGTCCTTGATCACTACTTACTGATCACCAGGGTCCAAGATCTTTGTGAGAATATGGCAGCGAGAATGCGTTCCTAAATTACATAACGTGTAAACGGAGGGGAACATTTCCAAATCGTTGTTTCAGTTACTTCCTGCCATTCCTCAAGGCTTCAAGCAGTACCTCCTTTGCCCCTCTCCCACCGAGCAGCTACTGATCCCACCTTCGGGGTTTCCCCTGTGAAAGTTATCGAACTGGAATTATATGCTCTCAGTAGGACAAATGGCACACGTACACTTCTTCCCCAATGAAACTGCACAATAAAGTGATGTATTAATTAGTTTTTACAATAATTGTAAAATTATTATAAATACTAGTGAAAATAGTTTTCATGTCTTTATTTTTCTTGTTCCAGTTCCGTACAGTTCGTTTTTTAAACAAAATTTCAGAGTTTTAATGCTTTATTAATATTAATGTTGTAATGATATTGTACCTTTGACCGCAATGAGGAAGATCAATGAATGTTCTTGCTTGCCTATTCTCCAAAACAGAATGCCACAGTCTTCCAAAAAAAGTTCCTAACGCGTTGGCAGAAACAAAAATTACATAATTAGAGTAAAGCAGACTCTTACTCCGACTTTGTCATTTCCATAACGTTAACATAAAAATAATGTTAACGTCGTAAGTTTTATACGAAAATTTTTTCCCAATACTCTACATTGCATATTTTGCTTAATTTTATACCACTTCAAAATATTATTTGCACAAATATTATTTACAAATGTCAGTGTTATCACATCAATTTTAATTCGTTTTCAAATAAACCTCGAAATCATCTATTATTATGCAAGAGTTTTAAAAGATTAATTTTTTGTAACATTGCAAACCCCCAATTAATCAAGTGTCAACTCAAGGTAAAACTACTTTCGTCCGTGACTGGAAGAGAGATTACCCGTCAAGTTTTCAAGTATATCTCAAACATCAAAGATGCCTTCTTTCATATTTGATCGAAAAACCGTTAGATGATAAATTAAAATATTAATGTGTGAATATTAATATCAATACATGAATCAACGAGATCCTGGATACTGTGTATCATGTAAAATAATTGCATTACACAGGCGTCATGATACATGTATTTTGTGCACGATCTGCAATGATTCGTCACAGATGGCAAATTAATGAACAAACGGCCTAATGGTTAGGACACGTTCGCTAACCGGCAACTCACGTTCAAACCTCCCGTAAATTGGAATTTTTATCTGATCATGCCCTATTCAGTGAGATCATCACGTCTACTCACTCTTCTTTCCAATTGAATACAAATATTTAGTGACTTTATCAACTGTAAATATTGCATAGTATGTGGTTGAAGCACGGCGCTTACCTAGCTATCTTTTCGCCAATTCCAAAATGCTACACCCTCCTATGACTAGGCTCCTAACTTGTTCGGACCTTAATCAGGTTTAACTGAAATACGTATGATGTATAAAGGGTTAACAAATAAAACTAGTTGCGCTACAACAGATCAAACTTTCTCACATTATTTCTAACTTTTGCAATTTTCAAAAATTCGGGGAGTTCAATGAAAATCGCACCTGCGCCATTTCTACATGTTCTTCGCACTGGCCGAGAAAAAAAAGTCAAGAAAAAAAATTGGAGACGCCTTTGAGAGAAAAATCATACTAGTTAGTTTCCCATTTTCTTCAGCGTCAAAAACAAAAGATACCAGAGGCTCTCGTGGCATCTACTTCTTTGGAGGTGTAGTAAAGAGCACTTTCGCGCACCCCGAACATCTCATTTATCTATTTCGGGCCTAAACCTCCGTATATTTGCCATTAGTATTCCTTACCTCTACCTCGCTGCTTGTCTCATTGTTCTGCGCGTGAGATCCAGTTCCTCAAACACAGACTTACAGTTTCCTGTCAGGTCAAGGGATTATGGGAGGATTATAGTATAGATGTTACACATAAGGGAACCTGAATTCCCCATACCTTAACCACAACTGAAAACATTCATGTCTTACGTAGCTCGTCGTAAATGTCAAGTTACACGTGATTCCACAATCAAGTAATCACTACATTTTAGAAATAATACCGTTCCAAAGTTAGTAGAACATCGATATACTAACAATAATTAGTTATCCCAAATTCAACGAAATTCTTCAGCACAGGTAAAAATAATTCAATTTCGGTCTTTTACGACGCGAGCCGCCGACCGAGACACATCAGCTTGGTACGTTCCGAACGCTATTGGGGACGTGCGGTGTTGGGATTGTATTAATATTTCAGACATAGCGACGGATGTAGGAGAGAAGAAGTAGTACGGAATTGTGTTCGATATTTTTCCGAGTTCTAGTGGAAGAAATTTAAATAATGTTAAAAGTATTTTAGGTATTAATTGGAATTTAGAATGTATTTATATTTGGGGACGAAATTAGAATAGTGAAGAATCGTAGATGTTTCTTGCAGTGAAAAATTCTTGTTGAACATTAGGTAGTCGCGAATAGATACCCACACGTGGTATAGAATACGGAAGTTTCGAGGACGCGTAATAAGTTAGAACAATAATTCAGCGAACCGGAAATGAACCAATGGAATAACGGATGACATTTTAATTAGAATTTGACACCGGAAGATATTACAGTAGGTGTGACTATAGAATTCGCATCAACGAGGCGACATCAGGAAAGGAGACTTGGTGAACATTTCAACCGGAATTCAACCGAGAAGTCTTCAATGCACGCGAAGATATCAGTAACCCACGAACTTTAATTTGACCTGTAGAGGAAAGTAATTTTTAATAAAAAAAATACAAAGACCAATAAGATGAGCTTATTTAGTATTGTAATATTAAATTGTTAATAAATGTTCGATTTATTTTCTTGGAACAAAGCTAATAATTTGTAGTCAGTTGCCTATCAATTAAAAACATAATTTAATTAACAGAACTTCCAGAAATCGTGGGTCTGTACAAAAAGCACGACCGCGCACAGGAAGGTAAGATCTAGCATGTAATCTAAGATTGTAATAAAATGAAACTAACAAATATTTCAATATAAAGTAAATATATGAGCAGAGTAGAGCAGAAAAAAACAATTAGGTAAATGTTAATAGAAAATAGTTCAGGTCGGTATGAATATTAGTATAAGAGAGTTTCAATGGCGTGCCCAAATGAGGAAATAATTATTGATAGGGAGGCATTTACCGGAATATTACAGTTTACATTGTTGTAGCACACACTAATATTTTGACTTTGGAATATAGTTACAAATTATCATGGTTTTAAAGCTTTGTAATCATTTGTATAAGAATATCATAAGACGCATTATTCGTACGCTAAGGAAAGATGAGCCGGGCAAAACGCATTCTATTATCGATCGATCGCTTTGCTTTCGCAGTCTCGGAGCCTCGAAGGTCGCGCGCGCGCTCCTAATCTGCCTGTTGAAATCTACACGTAGGTCTCCCTCAAGAATCGAACAATCGGAACGGCTTCATTCTCGGCTGTTATCGTCAGTATCGGGCGATACCCGCAGTCTCCGTAGAAGCGGCCGCCGTCGGGCGCTCGGCGCAGGCTCAGCGGCTCGGCGGCTCGACGCAACTGCAAGTTATAAGATCGGCCACATATTGTGATCACAGAACTGTGTCATTTAATTATAATTAATTAATTATAATCGCAAGAAAGTACAATTTCAATTTATCTATTAATTGGTTGAAAAGTAACAATCACTCCATTATTTGCAAATAATTTGAGAGAAAATAATACATTTTTTGTAATAATTAAAAGCAAAAAAAAGTGAGCAATAAGTAATTTAAATTCAACTTTTTAGCAATATCAATAAAATAGAATAAAAACAGAAACTACGATAACTTTCATCAATTGTTTTTACATTGTGAATTATTACACAACATTGAAATAAAGGTTATTAATTGGAACCTCTAATAATATAAATGGACCTGCAGTTTATTTTCAAGTAAGCAAAGAAAATAATGATAAAAGTTTACATTCAAGAATGAGATATCAAAGCACAAAAATATGTGTTAATGGAAAAATAATTCATTTCATACCTATTGTTATGTCATTTAAGTTTCTTACAAATTAAAATGTAAGGCATATTTATTAAACACAATTAACATTTGGTATTAATTTCATCATTACAGAATTAAAACGCATATGCGAAACAAAATTGATACGGGTACTGTTCTCCCCTGCGTGAAAACGTCCTTTCGTCACTGGGCACAATTTGTTGTGTAACAGTGGAGGTAAGCCGCCACGGCCTCTGAATTGGGTGAAACTATTGGTGGCGAAACAATGGTGCCCACTGCAAATAAGCCTATTCAACTCCTTGTCCTATCGCCAAACACGGGTAGTTTTCAGAAATTCGAAATACATAATTAATTATAATATACTACATTGATGCACCATATAAAATGAGGGAAAATTAATACATTTATAACATTTTTGCGCCACAGAAAAATGCTGTAATTTAGTATAAAACCTAGAAATGATAAAAATAAATGTTTTAATTGACTTTAATTTTATCACTGGCAAACGAAAGAGACCTAACGCGTAATTCTTTCAATTAACAGAGCCTTCCTTCCATTTCCTTTACCTTCCTGAAAGAACATGTGGGACGGAGAGATATCAATGTCGGAAGTCGCGGTTATCGACTTGCCCCTTGAGACGCGAGTGATGTTTGCATTGTGACTCTGATCTTCAGCGATCACCCACCACCCATCGGTCACCTACCAATAATCCGCTTCTTTTCTTTGTATAAAGAATTTAGAGGAAAGCTAGTATCTAAAGATACAGAATGTCAAATTAAAAAACAAATGACATCCTCGGTCTAGATCTAGATAAAAAATAGAGGTTCGGTGCCAAACAGCTGAGATTCGTGGGAATGGAAATGATTTAAACATACATTTTTATCCAAACTAGAAGAAAATAGAAATACATTTCAAGAAAAAAGGCTTAGAAAGTTAAATATGCCTTAAAATATATTTACGTGAAAATATGCGAATATTTATCATAATTGTTATTTTTTAATTATTTTTGTTATATACATGTCAAAAGCCGAAGGCTATCTACATACATTATAGGTGCCGCTAGATTGCTTGTGCATTGGTCAACGTACAAATCTCGCAAATCGCAAAAATAGTTTGCCTTATTCAACAAGACATACTGCCTCGAGCTTGAAGTATACTATAAACGGCGGCGAGAGCTCCGGTGACGCCTCCAGCATTTATTCGACGCTGTCGGCGCACACCGATAACAAGCTAAGTTTCGGTATCGTTCGTTCTCGATAATGGTAGTTCCGGAACTGGCATTCTTGGACAAACTAGTATTGGCGCGCCTGGTATCGCCCCCGAGAACGAACGGAACTGAGGGCTTTTTGTCCGGCTTTTTGTTACTAACAATGATTGTTATTTTTTGGCAGTTATATAAAACTTATTAACACAACACTTTGTAACGGAAGTAAAATGCAACAAAAGAAATTAATGATGAAATAAAATTTGAAAAACCTGTTTTTTTTCGCTGAATCTTCTGAAACTTATACACTGAATTTTCAATGAATTGTGTATTAATGTACAGTACTGTAAACAAAATGTAAGCTATGCATATGTCGCTAATGACCCTGTTGTAGATGCGACAATAAATAAAATTAAAAAAATAAAAACCCTGTAGGTGTGATCCTGGTGAATAGAGAATTACACCACAGTCCTACATCGAAGAGATTTCAGAAGAAAAAATAGAAGTTTGCAGATTATGGCATACAAAAAAAGTATTACCATACACATTATAATCACGAATCACTCAGTAGCGATGCGTCTTAAGGCTATTAAAACAGATTTGTATGTCCCATGGGGACACGACTTTCTTTTTACGGCAGGTAAATTCTGACGGATGGCGTGATTTGGGGGTCGGGTAGATAACATGGGGAAATGATGAGAGACAGTTCGGGTGCAGGTAAAGAACAGATGGGGACAGTGTGGAAAGGAAAGTGAGGTAGGACCCGGTTTATGTTCTTAGGCAGTATTTTACAAAATACAACCTTTTTCAATGTTTTAAATTTTTTTCAGATCTGGTTCTTTTGTGTACTCGCACACCTTAGCATGGGTGAACAAAATCAGAAGCCAAAATCATTGTAAAATTAAATTGAAGGAAAATACCGAAATTATCTTACAATATGTTTCTATCTTACAATAATAAAATTAAAAGGGCTATTATATTTTATGTGCATTTTAATCCCAACTCAGCAATATTGGAATGGCTTCTCTTGCACAGTACTGGGCCTTTAATGCTGGAAACCAGTTGAGTTCTACTTTACATCATTTTTAATATTATTGACACAGTGCAGAGTTTTCGCACGTGTCCGGATACAATAGTATACTTATTTATACGTATTACTCGTTCACTTTACATTTGCAGACGGAGCGCTGCGATTTGTTTACATGAGGTCACCGCCGACTGAATGAGAATCGCACGTGTACAGTAGATATTGATCGATTAGATATGATATAGATGGCAGTGAGCAGCACACAGAACCCCGGCGGGGCAAGAACATAACCATTAAGCGGTAGATAAGTGCAAAGAAGAAATAAAAATATTGTGCGTGAATGTTGTGAATAGCGTGTGGTTTGATATATTTTATTGTATATTACCTTAATCATTTAAGGGCTCTACTCCAGCTCACTGTCAGATAGTCATAATTCGTCAGCTGTGTCCGTAGCGCTTGTGCTGCCTTCTTGGTCAGATGCTGATTGACGTCGGGGCCATTCGTGTATTCTCGGTTCTGTGTTCGCGCCTTCACTTTCAAAACAACATTAGTTCCTAATTCTGCCGTCTGCAAATGTAAAGTGAACGAGTAATATACAAGAGTAGATATCTATTTATAGGAAAACACAACTTTTTCTCATGTCTGAAACTACAGATGTGGGAGCGTAGGTTTCCGCTGTCGGAATCAGTAACTACTTGGCAGTGGCGTAGGCTCAATGGATGCAAGTGATGTGTCGCATCCCCAAGTTACTATGCTCTTTTAAAACTTTTGTTAAAAACATGTTCCTCAAGTATATCTCTCTGTACCTTTCGGTTGTTTTTTTTCTTTCTTTTTTCTTTTTTTCCTGGGAGGTGTTTGTCACCTCCGAGGTGCAAGGTTTAGGCCGACGGTGGCTGTCGCATATCTGACTTCTCATTGGCTGATCTGCATCCCCGCTGCAAAAGCATCGCCATCGTCTCCTTCAAGTACATCCTCTTCTTTCAGTACAAGGTCGGGGAATCCCAGTGGTTACGTGCTAAAGACTAGGGACTCCAGAGCGGGTTGGTGGGGGGGGGAGCCTCTTGACCACATTCATACATGTTTGCCAACAGTTCTGATCCAGAACGTTATGTTACGAGACGTAGGTTATCAGTATTGACTAGGAACTCGTATGCGACTTGTAACAGTTCTTTGAAGCCAGGTTTTTTAGGCGTATTTTTTGCGAAAGTACTGAGTTTTTCTTGAAACTGCGTTATAGAGTATAACTGTACTTCCACAATGAAAAATCATAGTTTCGGAACTGTTATGCGATAAAGAGAATCCAACAAGTTTCCTGCGAAAAGATGGTACATGGCAAGCACATGGTTTGCAGAAGTGGATGTGTTACATGCGGCAGGAAACGGTGAGGAAAATTTCCCAATGCCCTAGAAAGGTTTTAAAAAGTATTTAGTTACGTATGTACGCTAGAAGATAACGGGAAATTGATCTCTAACAATTAGGTATATTGTTCATGTTCCAGCGTACTCTTGTGTATTGTATTGTTTATTGTCAGAGCAAGCAATGCAAATTAGCAATTCTTAAAGAATGTTCAATAGGTATGTACATCGTAATATGGAATACATGAACGTATAGTACGATGTCGATTAGATATCTTAATTGATCTACCAGAGCAAGCAATGCAAATTAGCAATTCTTAAAGAATGTTCAATAGGTATGTACATCGTAATATGGAATACATGAACGTATAGTACGATGTCGATTAGATATCTTAATTGATCTACCTTGTTTAATCCGTAAAACTGATCCCAACCTCCTACTCATTGACCAGGAGACGCCACTGCTACTTGGCTATCCAGGAGACGCCGCATCCTAGCCACAGGTGCCAATGTTTCAGCGACCATTCTCGACTTTCTTCCCGGAGGAAGGGCATAGGTGCCTAGGACGCGGCGCCTCCCGGGCAGCCAAGTAGTTAATTACAAACGTTTCACGAACTTAGTATTCTTCCTCTAGAATCCTGGATACTTAGAGTGTCAGATTCATTTAATGTTTCTCTTTCTTCTCCCACTGCATTTACTTCTTTTCATCTTGGAAAAACAGTCAATCCTTTTCCGCGAAACAAATCAGGCAGTTGACGACTTCTCGGGAAACGTTCTGTTTCTTTGAGTGTTTCGCATGCATTGTAGTTAGCAGATACACACGTAAATGCGTGACGAGGTTTCTTCAATTTAATAGTGTGGCGGTGCCGATGGCGAATTTTCGCTATCACTTGTTCTATAGAATGATGTAATTCAGTTCTCATTACAACCGAATGATTGTAGTACTGAATTACTTTCTTTCTAAGCATATTCCAATTCAAAGGAAGGACTGGATTTCTCGAGGTTACTTCATTGTACAGGATGCAAGAGAGTAGTAACAGTTCACTTCAGGGAAATTGTAGTAGCTTTCAATTTTTTTCTTTATTAATTTCACAATGTACAACAACGAAAATCTGCAGACACAGAATACACAACTTTTTTTTGCAAGAGAAACAATTTTAACTCCAAACATTTTAAAATTATTTATATACAATTTTTGTTATTTTAATACAGAAGCAATATCCTTACCACTAAAATATTTTAGAATAAGCCTACCTTGCTGTTTTAAATTAGTTAGAAATACTTCACATGGAAGTTTCAGCTCTTTCAGTTATGTCTGTACGTGCTAAATATTTTTTGTTTCAAAAATTAAAATTCATCAATTTTTAACATTTTCATTTTATAATTGTACACATTTTTAACTGAGCGCGGCGGGAGCGGCGGCGGGAGCGGCGGCGGGAGCGGCGGCGGGAGCGGCGGCGGGAGCGGCGGCGGGAGCGGCGGCGGGAGCGGCGGCGGGAGCGGCGGCGGGAGCGGCGGCGGGAGCGGCGGCGGGAGCGGCGGCGGGAGCGGCGGCGGGAGCGGCGGCGGGAGCGGCGGCGGGAGCGGCGGCGGGAGCGGCGGCGGGAGCGGCGGCGGGAGCGGCGGCGGGAGCGGCGGCGGGAGCGGCGGCGGGAGCGGCGGCGGGAGCGGCGGCGGGAGCGGCGGCGGGAGCGGCGGCGGGAGCGGCGGCGGGAGCGGCGGCGGGAGCGGCGGCGGGAGCGGCGGCGGGAGCGGCGGCGGGAGCGGCGGCGGGAGCGGCGGCGGGAGCGGCGGCGGGAGCGGCGGCGGGAGCGGCGGAGGGAGCGGCGGAGGGAGCGGCGGAGGGAGCGGCGGAGGGAGCGAGCGACGCCTGCTTGCCGTCGGGGGGGGGGGGCGTTGAGGGTAGAAGCAATGAGGCGGACAGCTCAGTTTTACACAAGACGACATTGCAAAATGTGTTGTCGGGATGCATGTGGCTCTCGTAATAATACTCCGATAACACTAGGAAACACGATTTTTACCTCCAGGAAGGTTAAGTGCGCAACATACTCGATTTTACACGTAGATTTCGAATATCACAATAAAAACTTTATATCATGTCACAGTTTTTAAATATGCTGTATCTTTTTACCGTATCGTACTATATTTTGCTATTAATGCAAACACATTTAAATTGCACTTGTAAGTTATGTAAAATACGTATAAAATCTATTTAAAAATAAAGTACTTGTTCAGTTCATCTATGCCACTTAAATAAGATATCAACAATTTTTTTTTGTGTTTGTTTATTTACCTTTTGTATTCGAAGATTGCCGTCTTTATTCTCGATTCCGACAGTCGCGTTCAATTACGAGTGGTCTTAGGTCTTTGTCGATGTTTTGAAAACAAGTCACGTGCCCCATCATATTTCCTACTGCGCATCAGTCACCTTCTTCTTCTTCTTCATCTTCTTAAAAAGTCTAAGACTTGTTCCTTTCCAAGACTTATAACGAGTCTTTCCATCTTCTCCTTGGTCTACCAACTTCTCTTCTTCCCTTCGGCCTTTCGCCTCTAGCAATCCTCACGATTCTTTTCTCCTCCATTCTCTCAATATGATCGTTCCATAGCAGCTTTTCTTCGGTC
Source organism: Acheta domesticus (assembly GCA_031308135.1). Taxonomy (NCBI): domain Eukaryota; kingdom Metazoa; phylum Arthropoda; class Insecta; order Orthoptera; family Gryllidae; genus Acheta; species Acheta domesticus. Next base: position 190,658,694 of record JAHLJT010009436.1, on the reverse strand, counting down.
TGCTACCCATTCTGTAATTGGATTAATTTTACACACTTCCCTAATATTTCTGTTTCTTTCTTTATCCAGTAGAGTGTGATTTGTAATTTTCCTCAGAACTCTCATTTCAGCGACCTCAAGTTGTTGTTGGGTACGTATTGTTTCGCTTCTTGTTTCTGCTGCATATGTTAGTATTGGTCTAATTATTGATTTATATATTCGAACTTTCGAGTCCTGTTTTAGATGTTTATTGTACCATATTGAGTAGTTGAGACAGCCAGCGATCCTATTACCCTTTATTATTTGCTCTTTGATTTCTTTCTCCGTTTGCCCTGAGCTTGTTAAAGTTATTCCCAAATACTTGATCTCTAGAACTTGTTCTATTATTTGATTATCCACCACCAATTTACACCTAATCAGAATCTTAGCAATTGTCATAGCTTTCGTTTTCTGAGTGGATATTTTTAAATTAAAATTCTTACAAATTTTACTGAATTCATACAACAATCATTGTAAGTCATCTTCGTTATCTGCTATTAACAACGTGTCGTCTGCGTAACATAAAATATGTATATTATATTTTCCCATACTATATCCTTTTTTTGTTTTTAGATGTTTTATAATTATACATTATTACATACTACATTACATTATTACATATAATTATACATTATTACATTAAATAACAATGGACTTAATGAATCTCCTTGTCTTATTCCTTTCAAAGCAGGTATAGCAGGTAATATTTTCCCCTGGTTTTTAATTTTTACTTTGTTTTCTGAATAAATATATCAATTATTAGCTTTAAGAGGTTAGAGGGTATCTTTTCTTGTTTCAGCATTCTGATGACATCAATTAGTTTAATGTTGTCAAATGCTTTGCTTAGATCTGCAAAGCATAGGAAAGCTGGTTTATTAAATTCAAGAGCTTCTTCCACGATTTGTAGGATGATAAAAATTGCATCAGTGTATGATCTACCGCGTCTAAACCCCTGTTGTTGTTCTTCCCATTCTATCGATGTTCATGAGAGTGTTTGCTATATACTTTGTGAGGATTTTCAATGAGCTGCTCAGGAGGTTTATCCCTCTATAATTATCTGGATCGCACTGGTCTCCTTTCTTAAATAGATGGATAAGAATGCTTGATTTCCGTTCCTTTGGTATTGTGCATCAGTCACCGAAAGGAATTATTTTAGCTTGTTACATTTTTCGCAAGTATACAAGTATCCAATGGTTCGACTGACTCAGAATTTGCTACCCGGTGTCATACGGAACTGTATGCGCGGTGCGCGTGATGTTCGAGTCAGGTTTGCGTGCGTCTCAAATACATTAATACATTACAGTTCTGTGTTTTTTATAAAGTGAAATCGCCACATGATCTGAAGAATTGAATCGGTTCGATAAAACGCAAATCGACATTTCACATCGAAAGTGTGCGAATCAACAGGATAACTTCTGTTACATAAGTGGAAAATTTAAACCCAAGCTTCAAAGGAAAACATCTAAAATTACAAAACTTTCGCATTCTTTATACTATTTTGGCTGTCGTGTTTATGATCAGGACAAACCATGGGCTGCCCACCAGTGTTGTGTTACCTGTACAACGAACCTTGTGGTTGTGTTGAAAACTCAAATCATTGTCATTCGCTCTACTAATGTTGATGAGAATACTAACAAACCATATTCATGTCTGCATATTATTGCACAAATATGCGAATTCCATTCTTAACTTGTTCTTACCTAGTATGAAGAATGCGCATCAAATTTTGCAGTAATATAACCGGAGTGACAATGTGGAAATAAGCATAGGATTTTGCTGATTTCAAATACTACATATGTTCATATCTTTTGGACCTTGCGTGATAGAAACTTTTTATGATGATTTTCGAAATCAGCGTGATTGTTCCCTTTGAAATCACATACTTGCACCCTGGACGTATGAAAATATTACTTTTGTTCCTTAGTGAAATTATTAAAAATAAATGGATTATATTTTTCCTCAAGAAAAAAACAACTGGATATATAATATACAATGTTTGGTTTGATATAAAAATTTTAATCATGTTAAAGAGTGTAATCTAAGGAGTCATTACACGATGAATCATGCAGTTAAGTACGACAAATGCACCCATGAAGAACGTATAATTTGAAAACAGATTTCATGAAATTTCTGATATGGAATCAGATATCTACGTTTTTTGCTTTACCAGTTTCAATGTTGACAGCGTAAATTCGATTTATAGTTGGAAATATTAGATATTCGAAATGATACAGCTTTGAAAGATAAATTCCAGCACAAGAAAGATGTACTTCATTTTTCCAAAAACATTCCCCATTCACAGTTCCCCGATTTCCCCAAGCTTGCTGCCCAAATTTTAAGTATGTTTGGGTTTATGAGCAATTTTTTTTCTAGTACGAAAATTTGTACATCGAGATTGAGAAGCTCTCACAGATCACAACTTGACCAATATCTTGAGGTTAAGTTTCGCTCAATTATTTGGACCAAATATTGAATGCATTGTGCGAGAGAAAAGATTTTAAAAATGTAAAAAGTATTACTATGTAAGATCTCTTAAAAGTAATGCTAGGTACTTTTTGGTAGTCTGATGGCATTATAACTCTTAGTTAAACATATTTACATGATTTTGGACAATTCAACATTCAGTAATTATTACTTACGTAAACTTTCTCAAGGGTTTTGCTGAAATTCTTTCCTTGCCCGAATTATTTCTTTAATTATTGTTATCTTATGTTTGTGGAGGTGACAAATATCCGCAGACAATGTAGACGAAACACGGGTGTCTATGGACAAAATCAAGTCAGTGTGGAGTGCTGAGCGCCACCGTTGAATTTGTCAAACCCCGGCGTTTGACACTTCAATCTGAAGTCATCTTCGGTGACAGAATCTGAAGTCATCTTCTGTGGCCTTCTGGCGCAGAAGCCATTCGCAAAATTTCAACCGCCTCAGTTCGTTGCTACTTACCCTTTGCACACTTTAAGAAGTGAAAAGGATGCAGACCATCATTTTGCAATGTGGCGGTTACAACCGACCAAGGGAGGTTCGCCATTCCCGCGAAATCTCGCACTTTGCTGCAAGGTTCATCCTCGAAATACTCCAACACATCTTCCTCTGTAGCGACAGAAGAGCGAAACACATCTGCATGGACTCTACCGCCCAGAACACTGACCCCGACGCACGTATTCTTGCGTCGAAGCGCAGAAAAACGAAGTGAGAAGGGTGTCTTCTGCTCGCGTACCTCTCGGCGTACATTCGAGCTGTCGCACGAGCGTTGCTCCGACACTCGCCGAAAACTACATATGTACATTGTACATGTTAACGAAATCGTGCTCATTCTCGCTTCTCGCACTCAAATTCGATATTTCTAGTAATTTTCTGTGAGGACGCTTAGCTTTCAGTATACGCTGCCGGCTCCAGTGACGCTAGTGGTGTTGCGAAGGGGGGAGGGAGGGGAGAGGAGGGAAGGAGAATGATAATTCCGTGCAGGTGCTTTTTCAGCCATGACCACTCTGCCGGCCGGGCCTCGAACTGCGCAATCTCTTGATTTGAAGCAAAATTGACACGCGGCTGATACGCAAATCACTTGGCGCGGTGGCAGGTTCAAATATGTTTGCTATTCGATATAAACCACAATATGACGTGACCTGGCAACTGACAAATGCAAGGACACCGACCGTAATACGGGATGCGGATGTCAGGGCTCCGGTAACCTCGGTGAACCTCGGTCGAACTTTTGCGTGCGAGAGTGTTTGAGTTGTTTTGAAGTAGTTGTACATTACGGAATGCAACACCTCAGTTTTTCTATTTTTTTTTTACTTTTTCACTCCAACAAATTACTAGTTTTCTATTTTTCATTCATTGTCACATAGCACATGGCTTCAAAAAATGACTGCCAGGAGAATCAATTCAAATGCCGGACGGAGAGATTCTAAATAAACTCGGTATTTTCATGAACGAATATTTTATCTCCAAAATGCTTTTCACACAATACTTAGAATAATCTACAGGAGACTATCATATATGTGGAAATATTAAGCACAAGGCACTTGTTCACATGAACATGTGCTAAAAATAATAATTCGAGCTTTCCAGGAGTTTCTTTAATTTTCATAAATGTTGGATCATGTTCATCATTTATGTTTACGCCGCCGCGGCGGTACGGTGGCTATCATTCTGAACAAAACTGGACTGAACAAAACTGGATTTTCTGTAGGTACATTTAAAATAATGATTGAAGAGAACCGCTGTTTACCGCCGTTTGTATACACTGCCGGATCGGTGACTTATCATTTTGAACAAAACTGGATTTCCTGTACGTACATTTAAAAGAAAAGAAAAGAAAAAGAACACCCAAACAGTTGATACTATTAACGTATTCTAGTGTAAGCCATGCGATGCTTTGCTCAGACTACTACTCGACATTGTCGTTTACGCGGAGAAACGAAGAAATGCCCCGCGCAGGCGGCTGTCTGGAGTCCGCTGTCGATTACGTGTCGCTGTCCGATTACGACGCCGCTGTCTGGAGTCCTAGCGGCTGGTCTGAATTTCGCGCCCGGAAGTTTTTTTTAAACTGAATTTTCTCAAAAATATTTTTTCAGAAAAACTGGATCTGCCATTCTTTATTAATGACTACACAGAATTTGGGGTATTTTTTTGTAACGGGAGCTTCTGGACATCTGTAAACTGGTTGGTCGGTAACGGGCAGGCTCGTTCCGACGTTGGTACTCCGACTTTTATGAGCGGTCTGCAATTTGAACGGTTCGCCTGTCGGGACTGAAGTCTCTTGGATTGTAATCAACAAAATTAGATATTTCTTGACCTTCTATTATATTTTGGGGGTTCGTCTCTTCTAGGTAGTCCCACTTTCTTGTAAGAATGAGACGTGCCATCATTTTAAATCCAGAGGCCTTTAATATCTCAAATTTCATTAAAACAGGTTTTGCTAGAACATTGCTTGCTTTTGCTTTCATAGTGATGTAAAGAATATGGGATGAAGACGAGCTTCCGCATTCGCTAGTTCTCGCACAGGTACGCTAGTAATATAAAAATAAAGTTTGGTGTGAATTGTGAAGCTCTCAGATAAAGACCATTAAAAGATTTGGGCTACGAGTTAGTTTTTAAATTGAGCCACTATCTTCTCTCTTGTATTTCGTCTCCCTCTATCTGGTCGGGAGGCTTGGGCGATAAAATACAATAAAACTTGCTCAATGCGGAATCACAAGGGATCAGAATATTTTCCCTATTAGACAAGATTCCACATTATGCAATGTAATATTGTAGAATTTGTGTTTGGCAGGATCGCGATTTATGTTCACATTGGACAGATTTCCGCGTCATACACATTCCGTATTGATTAAGTTTTACTGTATTCTGTGGTTGCTGGACGTATTTTTGTTTATTTCTTTACAGAATGTCGAGCCTGAAGCACTATTGTGGGCTTCATTTCATCAAGTGAAAAATTATTCCTTATATTATTTTTATGGACATCATATGGGGAGAAGTATTTTTGTCTTGAGGATGCTACAAGGAAGGAAATGATACCAGACTCCTCCGTACTGATTAGACTAAACGAAGAAAACTGCGCGCCTTCTCCACTCTCCTCATCCTGCAGGTGCTGTCCACGGCCACTATCCTTCTGAAAATGTGTCTCAAACGCAGTACAGCAGTATCTACACGGTTCGTAAATATTTGTAGTTCATAAACAGAGTCGATATTTTACAGTTAACACCTACCATATCTGAAAAAAAAAGATCTTGTGTTGCTACTTACACCTCCAAGATGCACACTTTTTGATTGAGCAAAAGATTTAAATTTCCTTGAGGTAAAGAACATAATTTACGTAATAGAGAAGTTAAAACTGAGAGCCTCGAGTCAAGAAAAGATTCAGAAAAAAAATATTTTTCACCGGTGGGGACTAAATTGCGCTTTTGGTTTCTATTATTGCCTCGGTCAAAAATATTTACGTCTCATATCTAAAACTTCTTAACTTTTTGAATGATTAGCTGTTTTGTATTAGAAATTTAAATTATTCAACTACTGTATTTCAAAACGTCACTTGTGAATAAAAGTCTAATATTTATACAACTTAAATACTTACCAGTGGTTACTCTCTTTGTAATCTAATTAGTCTACATACATTTCTACACACATTGACGCAGTACTCCGTGGGTTTGCCTTAATATTTACATAACATTTTCTGGAATGTACACGTATTTCTAATCGAATAATGAATTTTAATTTATCTCATCTGTGGAATGTTGAGAACTAAAATATCGTCTAATAAAAATACTCTAATTGCACTCAGCGGAGTCTTCCTTTTTATTAGTTTATAATTTATTTTTCACGCCAATCAATGTCACGTCTGCTTCATATGTTTTGTTGATTGCGAGGCAAACGCAATTCACCACAAGTATGAATTATCGTTATAACATTGATATAACCTTGCCTTTTTTTCATAGAAAACGTAATGATGAGAAGCATCGACATAATTAATTTTACAATGTGAAATATGAGATGCGTTCCATCAACTACTTACGGGCGAAATTGATGTTATCACGGTGTTAATTAAGAGCGTAGTATGGGAAGTAATATTTTTTTAAAGAAATTTGAACAGGAATATTCCATATATACATGTAGTATAATACACAATTTTATGAACATGTATTATTTATTAATTTGATTTTTTCTTTTCTAGAGTTATAGAATTTATAGCATACATTAAAGTATTTCATTTCAGTAATCTGGAAATAACAGAAGTGATTTTGACAAGATTTATTTTACATTTAACTATTTGAAAAATGCTAACATTGTAAATAATTAGAAATATAGGTAGACATCTTGCATTAAGAAATCAACATTTCGTTCATGGAAAGATGAGCTATAAAGGATCGTAAAGAGAACTTTTGGAACTGCATAATTTGGAAGATGATTTCCGAAAATGAATTGACCTGCAAGTTAATCAATTTGGGTATCTCTTGGGTCCTTACTTTTCCCTGAGTAGCAGTTACTGATTTGTTGGGAAGCGTTACAAGGTAGTAATTCTCATAAACTTTCAAATTTCTTACACCTGTAAACCACAGAGGAGGTGAATTGAGGTTTGGTATTTCCGCGTACCGCAGCACGAAGTATTTTCAGTAGAAGCAGAAGCTGTTCAGTAGACGTATTCTCGGGAAACAAGCTTTAAACTTGCTATTAGCTGGAAGTCCAATCCAGAAAAATAATTACCACACGTATATCATGAGAATATATTTTTTCTAGCACTTTTCTGAAGAAACACGAGAATAATATAGACAGGTCGCAGAAGTAAACAGCCCACTTTTCAGAACATTTTATAAAACCAGAAATTATTTTGAATCGGGATTTAGATATCACACCTTTTCTATGAGATTCAATTTATTCCGGAAATCGTTGACATTTAAGAAAAATGTTCTCTCTGACTGCTATAAACGCGTGCTTCTCGAAAGTGTGACGCAAAATAAATGCATAAAAATTCGCTATTCTCCCCTAACAAGCTCGACCCAACGTCCCTGGCACGCACGTGTCAACAATTTTTCCCCACCTGAAATGTGTCCACTCCGCCGACTCGCGGAGTGCGGTCATCCCGGGTGTCCTTGCGGAACGATAGGAGAGCGGAAGCGCGCGACGTCACACTTGGTTCTTTCCCGACCGGAAGAATTCTCGGGAAGCAAACTTGAAATGACTACTACATCGCGCACATGCAATAAACGCGCGCACAAATTTTCCAGCGTCAGTTGTCGCCGGGTTTGGAAAACAGCCGACGGAAATCCCTAGAACTGCGAAGGGATGAGGCAGCATCACTATTTCGTGACTAATTTTGAATTGTGTGACGAGGCTGTAAGGACGCAGTCCCACGCATATGCTGACCGAACTTCGTCCTTCCGGTTGGATGTTCTTTGGTCTAAAAAGTGTCCTGTTGAATACACAGAATAAGCCCTAAAATGTTTATTGCAGCTTTTTAAGTAGCAAAACATATGCTGGCAAAAAGGAACCCACATGTACACATGTACAAGACATGATAAGTTTTACCTGCCCTTGTTTGGGGTATCTCTTTATAATTGAAGTAAAAAGAAACAATCATAGTCCAAAAACACAATTTTCAGTAGAGCGAAAAAACGTGGGGTGGTTTTTGGACTACGGTATCTTTTTTAATTGAGAAATTTGTTTGTAAGACTCTGCACTAAGGTCTTTTTATAAAAATCACTCAAACCTTCGGGGTTAATAACAACACTGATTTGTGTCATTTTTCATGTCTGAAATGTTTTATTTGATTCTTTATCTGTTTTACGCGCTGATTCAAATCTGCAATCAGTATATCCGTTTCAGGTCCAGTTTTTTCTCTATAAGCCACTATATGTTTTTGACATTTGTAGTCTTTATTAGATTTTAGTGCTAATATGAAATATTTTTTTGTTTTTTAGACAGTTTGTTTTAATTAATAGAGTTTTATGGAACATGTTAAAGAGAATTAAATTTCATGAATTAACATAAACAGAAAATGCAAAAATGACCCAAAAATGTTTTGCTACGTATATGGTAAAGTGACTTGCCAGAGCAAAGAAAGGTCAAATATCAGGACAGGTGATCTTATCAAGAATCAGAACTGGTCATTTAATTTTAGTCAACAGCATCTTCTAACCAGAGATCCCCTTCCACCTGTGCCCTGCAATACCTTTCTCAACATCCATCATTTGCTATACTACTGTAATCTATTTCAGGACAACAAACGCGAGCAGAATATTGATGTGCATGGGGAAGAACTAATCCTAACATCTGAGGATTATCAAAAAAAAGTACTACATTTCTGTAAATCATGTAATTTTCTAAATGACATATAATCCTTCTAAATGTAATTCAAAACTGTTAAATGATTCTGTATAATTTTTCTGTACTTTTTATTTTATCATTGTTTTTATAACTGAAGAAAATGTTATGTAATGTATAAATTTGTAGTCGCTAATAACCATAGCTGTTGATGCGACTTAAAATAAACAAATTAAAAAAAAGGTCGAACATCATAGACTTTTTAAAGGCAAGCTATCATACTTATTTTGATATAAAATTGGACGATCAGGACAAAAATTTTGCTCCACACACATGCTGTCGATCATGTGTTGAATATCTTACACGATGGAGCATGGGAAATATAAAGGCATTACCCTTTGGTGTACCTATGGTGCGGAGGGAAAGAAAGGATCATTCAACAGATTGCTACTTTTGCATGACGAAATTACAAGCAGTACATTGCACAAATTACAGATGAATGTAGTATTTTGGATGGCCCCCAAACTAGAAGAGAATTGAATGATCCCGAGTTTGAAAATGAAATACAAAGGAAAGCTTGGCTTGATTTCACAGTCAATGTAAAACAATTTCTTGGGAAGGAATGAATTCCCGAATTGCTATCATTCGAAGACTCCTGGACAGTTTCGAGATCATGGGAGCTCCATAAAATTGCATTTTCTGAGTTCACATCTAAATTATTTTCCAGACAATTGTGGGGATTATAGTGAGGAACAAGGAGAAAGGTTCCATCAGGACGATGGAAGAGAAGTATCAAAATCGCTGGGACATCAACATGACTTTTGTTGGTGTCTGAAGAGGAGTAACCTGGAACTCCACATAAGCGAAAGTTACTTAAGTTATAATTTTTATAAAATGAGTTGTCTTAAATAAAAAACTTTAAAATATGATAAAGGGAAGGTGAAATAGCTAAATTTATTTTAATCATACACATTTAATACTCACGAATGATGCATGCTGAAAGGAAGAACGAAAGTATTTATTTTTTCCACAATATTTATGTTCTATAAATATAATTTTATAATAACAAAGATTGCGCTGAAACTATCTTGTATTTTATTCACTTAGTTCTTACCTTCATGTAATCTGCTGTTGTTGTCACGTCTGTTATCTAGTTATTGACACTATAAATAGAAAATGTCCTAATGGTAAAAACACTATGCTTAATAGCCATAGGATCCACAGCGCAAAAACTAGACGTGATTGAGGAAAACTAATATTATTTTCGAGTTCCGCGTGGTCAATTCCTATAAAAACCGTTGAAAAAATACAAACATAAAAAATTTAAAAACGCAGGCCTGTGCTGTTTTTTTCACAATAATACAGTCAGCAAATGGCGGCTATGAAGCTCTAGTAACAGTTCTAGTATATCAAAATCTCACTTTTTGGACAAAGATTGTTTAAAAAAATTCAATTGTCTCCTGAAGAAGCTCACGAATGCCCAGTTTTGCCCGTTTGATTTTACAATGTGCTCTCATCTCATTGTCTTTCCACCCCCGGAAGGAGAAATTCGTTTGCTCTCTACAACCAAATAAGTCCATCACTAGTAAATAGAACGAAAATCACAATCGGTGTAGCGTTTGTACACCCAAACGAATTACATATATATCAATTAGGTACATTAATAAAATCATGTTCAAACGACAGGGAGAAATAACATCTGTGTAAACCACTCGATTTAATAAATACATGCTACACAAATGAAAAAAATAGAAACTGAAAATACACATTCTAATAGAAGATAAATAAAGCATAAATATGAAATGGTGATATGGCCAGGCGAACAGATGAACAGACGGCCACATGTAAAATAAAAATTAAAAGTAAAAATAAAAACTTTTTCAGTATAACGGACCCCCAAAACTTATATCGCCGTGAAAATGTTGACATAGATATTTTGCAGCGTCCCATGAGTTCCTCTTTTTACTGAGGAAAGTATTTGAGAAAGAAAGAAGTAAATGTGCGCTGATTCAGGGTATAGGCAAGAACCCTGCGAACCTCGCCCAACGGAGGGTTTATGCGTCAAGATTAAACGAGGAAAATTGTATAGGTGGAAGCTAAATTCTGCCTTTCAAAATATTTTAATACTGAAAATAAATCCAAAGAAAGTCATTTTGGAAAATTGTGCAAAGCATTATTTGTGGAGAGTTCTAAGTATGATGTATTGAAATGCATCGTAATAATAGATACTGTAGTGATACCGAATCCATTACAGCTGCGAGCCTGAGAATTGCTCCGTGTTGCGCGACAGAGGGGTCGACGGCGGCGCCAGGGTTCTGTCAGGCCACCCGCTGGACCCGCCCCCTAACGATTCGTCGCATCCAAGTGTCCCGCAGCCTGGGAGGTCTTCCCGTGCACGCGGCACGACAGTACTTTTCCGCGGCGTTCCTCGCCCTCCCCATCCTCCCTTGAGATTTTCGTCCCCCCCCAGTCATTAATTTCTGCCCCTATTTGACAGAAAATTGAAGCGAGAGAGAACGAGTGCGGGTTTCTCTCTCATCTCTCGGCCCCAAAAACTTCCGATGATTGGGCAGAATTATTCTACGACGCAATACCCTTTCGCCAATAGCAGCCGGACGTAGGCAAAGCACTAGGATGTTCTAGAACATTCTGAGGGAATTTGGTGGGGGAAGGGAGGCTCGAAGGACTTCGTGCAGGCGACATCACAGAGAGAAGGTGTGAGGCCACCACAGAGAGAAGGTGTGAGGCCATCACAGAGAGAGGGTGTGGGGCCGTCACAGAGAGAACGTGAGAGGCGGTCAGGGGGACGAGACGTTATTGTGGAGGCGCCCGGCGTCAGAGATAAAGTTTTGTTTCTTAGTTGGACTTATAAGAAAACGTTGAGTTTTCGAGAAGAATTTGTGCGCGGTTCTTAAATAAGTGTAGACCGCGGATTGTGAAAAGTTTTATTGACATTCTAATAGTTCAGAAAAAGTATCTGACCTGTGCTCGTGTTTGGAACATTATCTTGGAACTATCTGATCATTCACGAACTTGCTACGAACTCTTAAAGTACCGTGCGGTGAACCGAAAGTGACAAGGTCATTCAGCTGAGCAGACATTATCTGAGCATTAGCGTGAGCGGCGCTGTGTGTTGGGTCAACACTCCTGCGACCCCGCCTTCTACCTGACTCGGCCCTGCGCGACCCTTTGTGCGGCGCCCCAAGACGTCCCACGCCACCCCTGCCAACCAGCTGGTGGCTCGAGGTCGTTCAACTCTGGTTTGTTGTGCTCGCCGCCCCGCTGAGACGGTATTTTTTTCGTTCTTTTGGCGCGCCCGTGGTCGAAAGGCATAAACAGTTTGGTGAACATTTTTAATTACCTTTGACCGGGCGACGAAGAGAAGATTCCCGGCCGCGCTTGGCTGTCAAGAGGGAATCAGCGTAGAGGAAAATATTGTTCTTTTTTACTGCAGTAATTTTCACTTGTCAATTTATTTTATTATTTTATGTGTGCATGTCATATTTTGGAATTGGGAAAGGGGAGCATGCTCGCCGACATGAGTGGTAAAATCTTGCAATTCTTTTTTTAAAATAAAAGCCACCTATTTGTTAACATGAGTAAAAGTCTCTTATTTTACACCGGCCACCAACTTCCTCCATCTTCATCAATTTAGGCAAGCCTTTCTATCGACTGAGCGAGCCGGCTACCACGTCTACGGCGCCCAACCGACAGACGGGTAGTCGCAATACATACTTTATATATAACAGCTGTGCAGCAAAGTTAGTTTTACTTTTGGTTTGTCTTCTTTCTCAAGGCCATCAGTTGTAGCTGTAGACCAAGATTCTGCATTTAACATTTGCTCATGTAATCAATACAAAGGAAACATGTTTACATAAAATATTATGTTACTACGGAAGCGAATGGCGGTACTGGCTAAAAAGAAATCCGTGGAACCTGATAAAATTCCCGAAGAAAATTCTACAATAAGGAGAGGAAGCGATGATTCCGTACCTTGCGAGAATTCTCGAAGTTACTATTAAAAATAGTTATTATTAAAAATAGTGATGTCCTTAATGACTTGAAAAAAGCTTCAGGGGTTCCTGTTTACAAAGATGGAGATCGGTCATTAATATTCAATCATAGACCAATTAGCTTAACATCAGTACTTGTATTTAGCCATTTATGTCCCGTAAAGGGCAATGCGTTTTGCCTCTGCGCCATTAGATCCCGGGATTCCTAGTCGGCCACCCAACCAGGAACCCGCGATATCTCGAATTCGCTTAACCTTCGTGACTTCACGTGGTTAACGAATTCCACTAGGGACGCCGGTTTTGGGTTCGTGTAGTTTGCGTGTGTTCGTTTCAGTAGAACCATCTTAGCATTCGCTTGGATGACCGCGGAAAACCACGAAAAGCTCAGGATAGGCGGCACGGAGATTGAACCCGGGCCTCCCGAATGCGAAGTTAGCGCGCTATGCCTTGAGACACTTTGCTCGAGTGCTTAACATCAGTAGTATGTAAAACGTTTAGAACATCAAATCGGCAACTACTTGCGACATATACGGAACAAGATTAACTTCCTATTTGAATATCATGACAGCTTTAGACCAAGCTAGTCATGCGAAAGTCAGTTTCCCTGAGTCACCATTTGTCAAGATACTGCCGACTCACTCGACCAAGGAGAAAGAATTGATGAAATCGTGGTAGAATCTTCTACAGATTTTGATTTAGTTCCTCACGTCGGACTTCTAAATAAAATTATCGAATCGAATATAGATCTGCGAGTAGTCATCTGGATAAGGGAATTACTTCGCGGTCAAACAGAGAGTTCGAATTGATGACTTCCTATCCGAAGTTTATGCCACATCTGGCATCCCACAGGGAAGCGTTTTAGGGCTTTTTCTTATGATATGTTAATGATATCGGATAACTAAATTCGATCGACAATCAGACTTTTCGCAGATGACTGCATTGTGTATCGAAACATTAGAGACAAATCAGAAATTGGTCAGTTGCAAAAATATATTGACGAATTGATGAAACCGTCGCAGAAAAACGGAATGAAAATAAATCCAGTAAAAGCAAAACAATTAGTTTTAAGAAGGCTCGAACTTGGAAACATTTAACTACACAATAGCGTGAAACAAATTCCTGAGATACGTAGATGTAAATATTTGGGCGTAATAATTCTAAGCAACATCAGCAGTTAGGCTGATCACATAAGATAAATTACACAGAAAGCTTGGAAAACTCATACGTATATTACGAAAAACTGTAAAGCGAGCACGACAATATAGACTTATACATCTTTGGTTCTTCCCGTAATGGAATGTGGAGTAGCTTGCTGAGATACTCATCAGAAAGGTCAGATTATAGAGTTAAAACAAGTGCAGAAAAAAGTGGCTAAATTCGCAAACAGAAACAACGGAGCAAATGTCAATTTGAAATCATTAGTTACACGTAGAAAGACAGCGCGACCGTATGCCATTTTCAAGGCTTACACACACCAACCAGTATGGGAAGCTATCAGTGAAAGACTTGAAATCCCATGTTTCTTAAGTAGGGGTGACCATTCACACAAAATAAAATGAAGACAGCAAATACGAAGAAATAAAAGAAGACATCTTCGTCAACTTAATATTAAGTTGACATAATAAGTTGACGGACATGACTTCTTTTATTCCTTCATGTAGTTACGTTAACAATAGCGTATCGAATTCCCACAAGACAGCAAATAACAGACATGGGAAAATGCAGTCTTGTGAATAGGACCATTGTCGACTAGAACAATTTACCTGCAGACATGCTAGTAATCTTTCCCAGAAGCAAGCGAGTTATGCGTTCGAAATTTCTTAAGAGTATAAGAGTAGAGTACAATGAGGTTCAGTAAAGTGCAGTGACATTTTTTAGGACAAATAAAGGCCAACAAAAGTGTGGACTATTTCAAATGTCAATTTTTGCCGTTATTATATAAATTCAAATTTCCCATTTACAGTAGCGATGAAACACCAATCTATTCATTCCATTTGAGACGAGGTTTTACTGTTCTTTAATATTCTTAAAATAATATTTACGATTTACTATTAAGAAACCGAAAAATTAAGAAAATGTTAAAAAAGTAATTTGAGTGGTGATAGATGACAGCTGGCAAGAGTATGTCTCGAGTCCAAATTGCTAGCCGAGACCAAAGGAAATAGAAAAATAATAAGGGGAAGTCTGTGCCTTTCTGTATCACCAATAATTACTTTCTCTCTAGCTCTTACGCAGTACAGAAAAAACTATGTAATGCTGCGCGAAAAGACTGCGATTTTGCGGCGGAAAAATTATTACCGCCGGGCCCTGATTACTAAAAAAAAGAGAAATCCGATTTCTAAACAAAATCATAACACGTGTGGTGTGGCCAGAATCTCTGGTTTGTGGGTACTTGGTACCAAAATATCGATTGACAACGAAATGTCCGTCCGTAGGTCTGTTCGTCTATGAATATCACTAGCGCCTAAACCATACGTAGGATTTTTTTCAAAATTGCTATTTTCCAGTCACTCTGGCTCAGCTCGAAGCGCTGCAATTTTGAAAAACATTTTTTTTAAATTTGGGGGTACTGTACATAAAGCCCCAGTAACATTTTCAAAATTTTCTCAAAAATGGCCCCAAATTTTTTCTTTAAATTTCTTGTAAGAATAGAGTAATACACACTTATAACATACGTCCGATTTTCACCGTTAACTCTAAATTTTTGAAAATTTCAAAGGTTGGAAATTTTTCGGCACCTTTCTACAACTATAAAATTGAGATATATATTTTTTCTTGAAATAAAATTCGTTCTCCTTAATTTTTTCATTAACGCCAATTACATTTTTGAAACTCTTAGTAGTTTTCGCGCAATATATCCTTCAATATGTGCAATTAAAAAAAGAATTTCTCAAAAACGGCTCCAACATTTTTGTTTAAACTTTTGGTAGGGATAGTGCTTAACGATAACAAAAAATTAATTTTGTTGTATTTTTATGTTTTTTTAAATTACCTAAATGTATTTTTTTTAATATCTCGAGCCGTTAGTATGCACATTTCCAGGCAATTTGTATACATCATTGCATTGGTAAGTGGAAGTGTATCAAGTTAATTCAAATTAAATTTTTGGAAAGCAAATGATTTCTGTGAAAAGTTTCAGTTTCAAATTTCGCGTTTACACTAGAGGACTACAAAAATTAAGGAGGATCTTATTATGTATTTAAAAATGCATATTGCCGTTTCAATGTTGTTTGATTTTTTGTTGATAAATTAATACAATTTTGATGTCTTAATAAATGTTTGATTGGCTACTGAATTTATAAGATTTTTCCAGTGCGTCTGATCTATTTGTAGTCCTACGTCACAGGGCCAGAAGGGGTCAGCCGTGGAATCAGGGAATTGTTTAACCTTACATCATTGGTTTTTAGTAATTTTCTTAGTGGAAAAATTTTAGATTGACATTTAGATGAAATGATTTTTATTTTCCATTTGTTTTACCAGTTGATTAAAATATTTAAATCCTCTTGAAGGTTGCCTCTTGCTATTAATAGTTCTTTATGAGCCGTGAATATAGAAGTGTCATCTGCAAATAAGGATATTTCCAAGTTTAATGAGTTAGGCATATCAGATATGAATATGTTAAATAGCGTAGGAACTAGAGGGGAACCTTGAGGGACGCCTGCCAACATGCAATGACCTGATGAATGTTCCGTGTTCATTTGCACTTTAAATTTACGACTAGAAAGGAAGTTCTTACTTAATCCTTGCAAATTGGAGGGGAATTCAAACTTTCGCATTTTAAAAAGTATTCCACTGTGCCAAACTATCGCAAGCTTGTTCTATGTCTAAAAATAGAGCTAAGGTATGCTAGAATGTTCGAAAATTTGTGGCTATGTAATCAATAAGTTAAGAATTGGTGAGTTGTGGAGTGATTGTTACGGAATCTCATTTGAGCGTTTGTTGTCACTAATGAATTTCTTTATTCTAGTTAAGATAGTTTTCTCGAATATTTTTATTGTGTTGTAGATTAATGATGCTAAAATTTTCCCGTTTTGAATGGTCTTTTTTACGTTTTGGCATAGGTAGAATTTTTACGTTTTGGAATAGGTAGAATTTTTACGTTTTGGAATAGGTAGAACAGTTTTCCATTCGATGGGGAAGTAGTTTAATCGTCAACAGGCGTTATAGATAGCTGTCAAGGAGCATACTATTGGTTTTGGGAGTTTCTTTAATAACGAAATTAAGAATTTGATCAATACCTGGGGATTTTTTATTTTTCAGTTTTGAAAATAAAAAGGTTGTTTCAGAAGGAGGAATGAAATTTATTCGTTCTGACACTGTGTAGAAGGGGTTTGCTAATTCTTGTATTATGTTTTCAGTAAAATTATAGTTTAAGGAGGAATTGGTTGTAAATGACTTCTCAAAGTGCTTTCTTAATAGTTCGGGTTTTTCTGCATCTGAAGTAGTTAGAATATTATTAGGCTTTAAAGGTTTAAAATGTTTTTTATCTTTAATGATCACTTTTATGACTGACCAGCGTGAAACTGAGTATAGTTGTAATTGTGAAGGATTTTTTTGAATTGTGAATATCCGAGTTCTTCTAGTTTATGTTTAACCTGTCGCGTTAGCATATTGAATGTGAGTTTAACTAAAGGGTTACGTGATGTTTGCCATTGCTTGCAAACTCGATGTTTTTAGATATCTTTTGGCAGGGCAGGAGACACGTATTTTTTGCGTGTAATTTGTTTATTTAAAGATGAGTGAATAGCATTAATTATCTTGTTTTGAAGGTTAGTAATGGCTAAGTCTATGTCAGTTATTGTTTGTAGTTTGCGAGGACAATCTTTCGGCTTTAGGATATTAGCTCGGAATTTAATCCAATTTGTTTTACCAATTATAAATGAATTTGATGATTTAAATTCCGAGAGAATTTTATCGAAACTGGGTTTCGAAAATATCGAAATATCGCTTAAAACTGGGTCATGATCAGAACTCAACGCTAGTATCGTGAGTTGATTAATTGGTAGGTTTTTTTAGAGATTATAATATCCAGTATGTCGGGATCTGTTGTCTTTCTATATGGGTAATAAGTAGGTTGACGTGGAGCATATATATTCCAGTTATTACCACTGATTAAATTAAACAGTATTTTTCCTTGAGGAGAAATGGTTCGGCCTCCTCGAGCTATATTCTTAGCATTTAAATCACCAATCAAAAGTATTTTGTTTGTATTATATGTTTTAAAAAGTTTATTGGAAGGTGTTTATTGGGGATTTTATAAGCTGAAATGATTAAAATGTCACAAATGGAAAGTTTAACTTCAACTGCTATCATTTTTAAGACTTTGGATGAGGGAATAAAGATATGAGAATGTAATATTTTCCTTTTAATTATTACTGCTTCTCCTCCACTTACCTGGATTGAGGGTGTCTTCTCCTATATTACTTCTCCATAAGTAATATAACCCGGGATATTTAATTTATTGTTAATATTAAGATGCGTTTCTGTTACACAAGCCATGCCAATTTTTCTCTCTTGTAGGAAATGTTTGCATTCATTGTCTTAATAGCATAGTATTCCAGTTTAAAATTATTGTTTTTGGTTAATTATCCATTAATTAGAATTCGAGGTAACATATTTTGCAACATTTGTTTAATTCGTGAAATTATTGAATTAACTATTTGAGTAATGATATTTGTTATCAGTGGGTTTAAATTGCATGTGTTAAGTGGACAAGATGAAAAGTTATTTCTTAAAATATGTTGTGATTCCATGAATGCAGTGGGTAGCTTTGGGAATTTACTTGCATCTCTTACAATTGTAGGGGGTTGAGGAAAGTTGAGCAGTATTGTTTGTAGGTGCAGACTGAAAATGTTAGCGACAGTAAGAGCGAGGTCTGTTGGGTTGAAATTTTGATTATAATTATTAAATGTTCTATTTGTATCAGTATTACACATAGTTTTGAAATAAGAGCATCCTATATAACTTGGTGACAATTAATACATTGCGGCTCGGAGCCTTTTCGTTCATTACATTTGGAATAATGGTGTTTCTCAATCAACCCTAACTCGTCTGGGTTCCTGAGTGCAATTGACTTTAGTATGATTTAACTGTTTTCACACTGGATGAGGTGATTTATTTTATTTCTTGGTTTAATTTTAATAATACTGTTAAACAATCTATCCAATTTGAAGATTTCTGTTGAGTTCAGTATCAGGTAACTCAACGGCACACATTTCAATTTCTTCTCTTTTTTAACCATATAGTCTGTAGACAGAATTGATTGTACACGTTTTTGAAAGTTCGCTTTTAATTTCATCATTTGAGTAAGTAAACAAACTTCATAGATCATAGCAGATATTTTTTGTTCGATTTCTGTACGTAAAGTATTGAATACCTTTGAAACATAGTATTTCCTGTAATTTCTGAAATCATCAGTACTGTTGAATAATATCAAAATGTGGTCATTTTTCACTTTGGTTCTGTAATCTTTCTTGGTTACCATGCTTAACATCTAAAATAATGTTGTTAAAATTTTTAAGAATATCTTGGTTTTTGGAAATATTCATTGGTGGGATTTTAATACCAACTGTTTGAATATCACCGTCCTCACCAGCAGGTTCAGATAAATTTTCAAATCTATTAGAAATATTAATATTATAAGTTGGACATACTTCATTACTGGAGTCCTCTTTATTTATGGATGGACGTTTCCTTTTTGAATTGGGACGCTCGTTAATTGAAGGAGCACTGTCTTTCAAACTCGTTTTAACGATGTTTGATGCTTCCATGGATGTATTTTGAAGTTGATAATGTTGAGGTCTTGTTGAATTTGAAGTTGGAGTTGCAGTTGTTGGAGTAAGTACACAATATCTTGCTCCATAGCGTATATTTTTGCATCTAGAGTCGGCGGCTGAGATTCTTGGTAATTAATTGGAATACTGTTTGGACTCGTTAGTGATGCTTCGCAATACTGGTTGTTCACCACATATAGAGACTATAGATACTGGTTGTTCACTACATATGTTGTTGTTCAATACATATGTTGTTGTTCACCACATACAGATACTGGTTGTTCACCACACCTTGAGATATGATGGACCCCGTAGCGGGGTCGGTTATTCTTGTCATTGTTCACTGAAAGCCTCCTAACACTCCTGAAGAATATCGGGTAAAGACATTAAAAAAATGTAGTGAAGAAAAGTGTACTAAATCACTTGAAACTATGTTCCGCCGCTTGTGGCGGTTGCCCCGAGGGACGCAAACCGATCGCTACGGGGCGACCGGTTGAGTTATACACTTGCACTAGTTTGGTAACTGAGATTACTGGGGCGCGGCGGCCCTCACTGGACGAGAGCTCACCGCAGCCGGACACGCCTTGAAATGGACGGAGCGATCATCGGACAACAGTTCGCAACGGAGGCTGTGAGTGAACTGTAAATAGTATAATGCGTTTTTGATAGTGTATTAGAGGGGGCCAGTTTAAATTTCGTCATCAGGTTAAAAGAACCGAAGATTCCCGATGGACTTCAATATTTTCCGTGGGAAAATTTCTCATCGCATCATCTCAATGAATTGTATGCACTGCGGAAAATGTCGTGCAACCGAATTTACTAATTATTTGCAAATAAATATCATAAATACATTTCAAAGGCTTTAGTAAATGAGAGGAATTACGATTTCGATTAAAATGGCAGACCCAAAAGAAAGTAATTGACTAAGTTAAAATTTGTAAATGCAATATCATACTTTAAATGAAATTATGTTTGAATTCAATAATTGTAAATATTTTTATCGGAGAGAGGCTGATTTATTTAATAATTAGATTCGCCAGACCAATCTGTTTTTTACACAGAATATGTTTTCAGAGAATACCCAATCTGTACGAGACGGGTCGTCGACTCACCTAGGTATTGTTCAACAAAATAAGACGTTTATTGTGAGGCATTTGTAGGAATTATAACAAAAATTAAAATGTTTAAATTGAGTTACCTTGAAACACAAAATGAATGATACAAAATTGCAGAATGTCCTACTTAGGCCGCCTTTAGCATAAATAAGAAATGTTTTCAATTGGTGTTCACAACGTAGAATAGCACACGTATAAGTAAAATGTTACAATACATAGATAATAAATATTTCAAAATAGGACATAATGAAACGATGATGTAATGAAAAACACTAAATCTACTACAAAAATCATCATCCTCCTTGAGCTTCAATGTAACGTCAAGACGCAAAATATTCTCGTTAAAAAAAACCAAAGACACTTCAAAAAATTTACACACTAAATCACTACTCAATGAATTAAGGAATTCCTTTGTGATTAAATTGGCCAAATTTACCTCCAATCTTAACTAAACAACTTCGTAATCTTTACCATTCTTAATTTAAATTTCTTGCCTAAAGTTTTATGAACAAAACCACGTGCGCTAGGGCACCATTCCCTCCACACTTTTATTTATTTATTTATTTGTCAAAAACAGTAAAAACTGTAAATTACGTGTGGTGAAAGAAATTTATCTGCGCACATTTTCTTGAGGGCCAGAATTTAAAAATGAAATTAGAACCGTAAAAATGAAATTAGAAATTAATTATTTTAGAAAAATAAAAATATTTGAAAAAAGTTTTTTCCCAAGTTATAGAAAATCAATTTCAATGGTAAATGAACTTCAAGCAAAAGGAGTGCTCAACAAAACGTGCGCACAGTGAAGCTACATTTACGTCCAGAAGCAAAACAAGGGGCCATCTCAGCATTTGCTCAATGGATCAGGGAAACTGGACAAAAACCTGATCGAGATGGGGGTCATTGACCCGGAAGCTGAAGTACATTACTTGTTACAGGCGTATTAAATATTTTTTGAAAATGTATACAATGCAAACGTAAACTAATTCATTATATATCTTTGTTTGGTTACATTAAGCATTATTTTTCTTTTTCACGATCAGAATAGTCTCTAATTGTATAGAAACAGTTTCGCAGCAGAAAAGATTTTACTTTAAACTTAAATGTGTGTACCGACTTTAATTGTTTTCTGTCATCTGGCAATGCGTTGTAAAGTAACGTACATGTATTGTATGTTGATTTCTTGTGCTGAGCTGTTGATACTGACACTTGATGCACGTGATTTCTACGGCGTGTGTTGTAATTATAAATATCAATACTGCATGAAAATATGTTCCCTCCGTTATGTAGGTCATTTTTGACAAATATTACAGATTCGTAAATAAATAGACAAGGCAATGGTAAGATTCCCAGCTCAATGAAAAGAGGCTTGCAGGAATCACGTAGAAGGCATTGTTTCATTATTCGAATAATTTTCTTTTGCCATCTGAAGGTCTGAATACTATAGGATGAGCTTCCCCAGAATATTATGCCATATTTCAGGCGGGAATGCACATTTGCAAAATAAACGCAACGAGCTGCATGAAGGCTGACAGAATTTGAAAGAATTCTGAATGCGTAGCATAATGAACTTAATTTAGTGTTTAATTCTGTTATATGTACATTCCATTTGAGGTTTGATTGCATTGAAAGACCTAAAAATTTTGTTGCCTCAACATCAGCTAATTGCATATTGTTCATTTTCAATGGAACATGCGATTTCCGGTTTGTGATGCAAAAATGCATTGAAACAGTTTCTTTCGTTAACAATTAATTTGTTATTATTAAACCAATTTGAAACTTCTGAAATTGTACTATTTACTGCTTCTTTTTTGCAAAGAACATTCGTGTCATCAGCAAACAGAATCGTTCTTTCATTTTTAATAGACGTGGGCATATCGTTTACATATAACAGAAAGAGAATAGGACCTAAGATCGAACCTTGCGGGACCCCATGCACAATTGGCAAAGAATTGGAAATATAAGTATGTAATGTCATTTCCTGCCAGTATGGTATTTCTACTCTTTGAGTCCGATGTTTAAGGTAAGAAGTTATCCAATCTAGGGCAATACCACGAATTCCATACGAAGGTAATTTTGAGAGCAAGATCTTATGGTCAATAACGTCAAAAGCTTTCGAGAGATCTAAGAATATTCCAATGGGTACTTCATTTTGGTCTCCAATGATGAAGCAACATCTTTGAGAAAAGAAAAAATGGCTAATTGGGGCTGAAGTGTTCTCCTTTTTTGAGCCGTGCTTGGCTGTGAACGGAGATAGTGAAATTTTCGTTATTAAAACGTACTCGATCCAGACATTAAGTCGCCGTAACTCGGCACCGTTCCATTCACACGTCTCGGCGGCTATTCACGAGCTGAACCCCGAAACATGGCCTCCGACTCAGCTAACTAGTACCTGCTCGGAGAGAGGTACGCCTCTCCGCCCTGCGCCTCGTGGGTCGTCCTACAGCTGAAAAGAAGCCAACGACCTCTGAGGGTGACTTACTTTTCCTGCCAGCCAGAGCTCGCAACTGCCCTTCTGGCGAGAAAGCTTATTTAACCAGAATATTAAATTCTCAAAGTCAGTAAAATTTTCTTAATTGTGTCATTTCAAAGAACGGTTCGTGGCCGCGCTCAGGTCTGCAAGAGAACCAGCGAAATGTTTGTCAAACTATTAAATTTAAGATTCATTGTAATTGGTATTTTGGGGGAACACGAGCTCGTGATTGAGGTTTTCTTGAGAAAGTTAACGTGTTTTTTGACAAAGTATTTCTATTTTTAAAATTAAATCTTAATTTTGTTGGACCTCATTTAACTTCTTTTATTTCATTCATACGCAACGTCGCTCCACCATCCATCAGTTCTATTTCAGACGACCCATCTACCATCTGAGCTAGCCTGGCAGGCAAGTCCGCCGAACCGACGTGTCGGAGAGACGCTGACGTCGCAATATAACATTCTTTATAAAACACGTTTCGGGTGGAGGCTTTTGAACCATCATGAGGCATCTGAAAAAAATTTAATAACAATTTTAACTTTAATATAATTGTTAAATTTCGTTAATATTCATCTTTAAACAATTAAAAAATAACAAGCAATCTTCTTCTGTACTATTTCAGTAGTATACCATTCCATCGCGGCTCTCACAAGCAACTGATCTTTATAAATGAGGTCTCTAAAGAAAGAGAATTTCACGGAGACGTCACGAATTGTACTTCGACTTTAAAAAATATGAAGGGTTTGTTTAAAAAACGCATCTAAATATTCATGTAAAATGCAACCCGCAACGCACATTAGGATTCTTGAATCTATAACGTTAAATAACTTCTAAACGAAGCGTTATGGGGCCTTAAAAACTAAACTTTTGAAGCTAACGGCCTCAAAGAAAACGTTTCTCAAATTGTAATCTATAGGATAAGATACTTTTGAACATTTTATTACATTTTTGCTGGACCGGGCTTATCGAAATTATCCAATACCAACTACATTACTCGGCGCTGGAGGCGATCATTGTGACGTTATGCTTAGAAGGCTTAGATTTCTTCATTCTGCATGTATGCTTTCTATATACATTAATTCTCGATATTATTCCTACAAACGTATATGCTCTCGCGGCAACAATTAGAAGTATTAATAGTTGCTTGATACCATTGAAGATTGCTTTTTATGTGTTTAGTGCAACCGTTCATTTATCAAATGTAAGTATTGACGGTCTTGTTTCTGTGGATAGTTTGTGATGTAACCTACAACACTCGTGCACTTGCTATAGTTTATCGCTCATGTTATTCTTATTCAAAATCTTTTTGTCCGTTTTTTATCGCTCACCCCTCAAATTTCAGACTCTACTAATGCTAATTGCGAAACCGCGCTTTGGCTTATCCTGTTATCTTATATTTTAAGTTTAAGTAACATTTTTATATAATGAACTCAACTAAATTCTTTTTTATTAACACATTTTCTTCTTCTTTTCAGATCAATATACAGGATGAGTCACGTAACTTTAGCACCTCCTGTAACTTTTGAACGGTTGAAGTTATTGCAATGCAGTTTTCACAGAAGTGCATGAGGGAATGGGGCTAATTGATTCATGAATTCATTTCTGTTTTATCACTTGTATTTTACGAGATATTTGAGGTAACTTTGTTTTTTCAAATGGAACTATACATATTTTTCAGTCTATCAAGACGAGCGTAAAAAAATACATCCAATGATATACATATTGTCAAATGTTTGATAAGCATTTTTTTGAGTAACTTTGATTTTTGCGACTAGGGTTTAACGGATATTTTGAATATACTAGTAACAGTCCGCCACACAAGCTCACATAGCACTCCACCGGCAAACGCGCTCATGGGGACGGGAAGGGAAGGGATCTTGGCATTTGAAGATACGAAACATATGCCAAATATTCACAAAACTGTTGCAGGTTTTTCCCTGAACTCTGCTTTCCATCTTTCCACATATTACATTTTTTCGTCTTTCTTTGTTTGAAGGAATTGAAGGATTTGTCATAACTATGTATTGTAATAAAATTGTTTATTACTTCAACTCCTTTTAATGAGGTTTTATATCACAGGATATTAATGGGATCTTGAAGCAAAACACTATCAGAATAAATATTAAGACAGTACAAAGAATATTGCATATTCTGAGCAAACACTTTAAATATTAATAAGCATATAATAACAACTTAGGGATGGAAACAAATTTATTTCAATACATACTACTTATGAAAATGGAGAAGGAATAAAAGCAGAGTTTAGGAAAAACTACAACAGTTTTGTAAATATTTGGAATATTTTCGTATCTTCAAGTACTAAACTTCCTTCCCTTCTCCAAGCGCGCGTTTGCCGGTGGAGCGCTGCGTGACCTTGTATGGCGGACTGTTACAAATACATTAAAAATATCCGTTAAACCTTAGTCGCAAAAATCAAAATTACTCAAAAAAATGCTTATCTAACATATGACAAGATTTATATCATATTGGATTCGTTTTTTTACGCTCGTCATATGTAACAAAATCTCTTTTTTACTGAATGTCAAATCTACCATTTGCTTACCATTTCATCTGCCTGGGCAACCCGATACGCCCGCCATACGGGGGACGAGAAACATCTGAAAGTTTTTTTGCTATTGATTGCTGCGGATTTGCTCGTTGTTTGCAGACATTTTGTCACTTCTGGATCACAATTCAACTTCTCTCTTCCCTGGTTTTCTCCATAAAACTTAAGTATTCCTTGACTGATCTTGGCGGGCGCTGCACCTAGATAACTTAAATCACTTTCAGGTTGCACTACACTCAGCAATTCTATTTTTACTTCAGTAAATGACTACAACTTCGCAGAACTTTTGGTTTCAACTATCATTCGTCCAAACAAACAAAACTTTCTACCTCCTGTTTTTTCGGCTCCCTAGCAACCACATGCGATCGTACCACTCTTTTCCTGAATAATTGGTATATCACACATGATAGGCTGAAAAAATATGTATAGTTCCATTTGAAAAAAACAAAGTTACCTCAAATATCTCATAAAATATGAGTGATAAATCAGAAGTGAACTCACGTATCAATTAGCCCCATTCCCTCATGCACTTCTGTGAAAACTGCATTGCAATAACTTCAACCGTTTAAAAGTTACAGGAGGTGCTAAAGTTACGTGACTCACCCTGCATATTAATGGAAGGGCTATTCAAGAGGGGATTTTTTTTTAAATCATGATTTAAAAATGAAATTTGATGCAAGCATAGACCTATATTTTCATAATGTTTTTAATTCTTTCTGGTGTGTTTAATTTTAAAGAACTAACATAAGTTATTTAAGAGAAATAATTGTTTTATCTTGCTTTTTCGATCTCATTTCTTTGAAGGTGGGTACACTTCACTTTAATAAAAGGAAAATTCGCTGCAAGTTCTTATGCTATGATGAAAAGTCACGAAAGGAGCTACAGTGTACTATGAGACGACCGAGACTCTAGGAAAAAAACCATCTGCACGAAATTGCCAGGGTGTTCTGCGTGTGAATTCCAAAGATAAGGCAGAAGGCTTAAGAAAATTTGAGGACATTATGAGATAAGAGTGAAAATAAATCAAACTGTGAAGGAAAGAGCTTTTACACCTTTTGATGTTCTTAGTCAAAGAAGAAAGAAACAATATTGGTAAAGAATGCACGATTGTGTACAGTGAAGAGCGAAGACTGTGTCGGATTGGATTCTGGTTTACCTGTGCCTGTATTTTCTTTATCAGAAGTTATTCGGTGAAATTTTGAAGTCAGCGTGTTCAGTCGTGATATTGGATTGAAAAATCTGGGGAATAATACTTTCCCTAGAGTGATTAGTAATTTTAAAAACTTAATTTACATCTTGGACAAGTTGCAGAATTTGCACGAAAACTAGGAGAACTATTTTCGTAGTACATTTAAATGTACTTTAAAACTGTAAAAATGTACATTTAAATGTACTTAATTTAAATGTACATTTACTGCACATTTAAATTTACAGTAAATGCTCTTTGAGCAGGTTAATAAAATATGTAGATGTTACATGCAAGCAAGTTAAATTTATTATTAAGCAGATCGATTGATACTCATTGAAAATAGGTGGAAATATAGTTGGTGCAGCATATGATAGTCCATATGCTGCTACTTCATCTCATGTTTTATTGTTTATAGTAGGAAAACCTGGCAGATGTTGTTCTGCCCTTCATCTCCCTCTTTCCCCTCCCATCTCCCTTTCTCACTGCTTCTCCCTCCTTCCCCCATCCTCTCCTTGTCTGTCTATGAATTTATCTGTCTCTGCCGCTCTCTGTCCCTCTCATTCACATTTACTTGCAGATTCTGCAGGTCTCTGAACAGGTGAGGTAATATTGGAAAGCGCCGGAAAAAAATGTAATAGAATGTTCGAGAAGACTCGAGATAGAATGTTCGACTTCATTCCGTAGATTACGGTATGAGAAACGTTAACTTTCAGTTTTTAAGGCACTAGAATGCATCGTTTAGGAGTTATTTAACGATATAGATACCAAATACTGCCAAGTGTGTTGCGGGTTGCACTTTTGTTACAATCAAGGAACGCGAAAATCTAACTGTCAAGGAAGATCGCATAATAACTTCAAATGTTTTTAAGGAAGTGTTGTGAATTGTTCCAAGAAAATGTCTATAATATTGATTAAACTGTCTATAATACTGAGCAGGGTTTTATTCAAAATTTAATTCAAACATCAATTTCATTGTTTTTGTTGTTATTTAAAATTCCATATGTACATTGGAAGTTACCTTTTTATTTTTTTTAAACAAATAAACGTTTCGTTAACAACTTCCTCTCTTAATATGGGGAAAGGGAGAGATAGAAAAAAGGGTGAAATTTAACATTGCGAGAGTTCTCTTACGAGTACGCTAGTTGAATCTTAAAATTAACGTACATTGTCAACCTGTCCGTATGAATAAGCACGTAGAAACTCACCGTATCATCTGTGACGTATTTTCAAGTTTCGACAGGGACCTCGGACAATTTTTCATGTCAGCATTCACCTGCCGTTCTTGTCTCAAACACCTCCTTCTGAGGGCTCAAGGTCGGATCTGCTTTTTGTGCGGAGATCTGACCATGAGCCCTCAGAAGGAGATAGTTTGAAACAAGAATGGCAGGTAAATGCGGATATGAAAAATTGACTAAGATCCCTGTCGAACTTGAAAATGTGAATACACGTCACAGATGATATGCTGAGCTTCCACGTGCGTATATACAGATCGTCCGGAGAGGAAACTGTCGAAAATTTGAAAATAAGCTCTTTGGACAATTTACACAATTCGATTGCATTTTACGGCTAATTTTTCTTTCTAAACAAATATATTAATTTCTTTTGTAAATAATAAAATAATTTACATGTTTGCGGAGTATTTCTATGCTTCTGCAATTCAAAGTTTTGCCTAGAGAGCATATTTTCAAACAAACTTTTGAATGCTTATTGCGGCTTAGCCATTCAGAATATTCAAGTTAATAATGTATGATAGCATTAAGATTCATTGCTTTTTATTTTTTAATTGTTTAAAAAGATGAATTTTAACGACATTTAACAATTATATTAAAGTTAATTTTTTTAAAAAAATATTTCAGATACCTGATGATGGTACGAAAATATCTTTTACGTTTCTCAAAATCCAAAATGTCAAGTGTAAGTTAGCCAAAAAATGGCGAATTTTCAAAAATGCTCATACAAAATTTTCTCACAAGTTACTTAACATTTTTTTCCATCTAAGAAACTTCATTTCTCTCCTATGAGAATCCAAAAACCTAATTTTGATCAAATTATTGAGTGCAAAAATTAAGAACCAGTGCTGCTAGAGAATGGCACAGACTTTCCCACATTAGTTTTCTATTTCCTTGGGTCTCGGCTAGCTATTCATACTTGACACTGTTAGCAAAGTTGAAATAAGTAAGTGTTTCAATGAAGATGCAAGAAGGAGATGATGCACGTGAGTACACAAGACAATTTTTTGATATGTATAACTTGTTTTACTAACTGTATCGTAGACATGTGTATTTCAATATACGAATATAATTTCATTGAAACACTTACTTATTTCAACTTTGCTAACAGGTTATGGTGCCCAGATCACTAAATCGCAGCGCATAAAGTTAGTACAGTTAAGTGTTCCAGAAAACATTTCGTAAGGATAAAAGTGAATTGTTTATCAGGACTCGTATCAGACTGTGAATAATGAATTCGTCTGGAGTAAGATTTGAAATATAAAATAAGGAAAACCACGATACATGGAAGCTCCAAACGCGTGCCTTATTAATTAAAAATGACGCATGGGATTATGTGAGCGGTAAAATTGAAAAACCGGAGTTAACTGCGGACAACGTTGATGCTATAAATATATGGATGAATGCAGATTTGAAAGCGCAGGCAGATATAGTATTAGCAATTCAACCGTCCGAAATTAAACAAATAAAAGGTTGCTTCTCGTGCAATATGGATTAAACTTGAAGAAATTTATCAGTCAAAAGGACCCGCGCGAAAAGCTGCACTATTGAACCAGCTCATATCAATGAAGATGCAAGAAGGAGATGATGCACGTGAGTACACAAGACAATTTTTTGATATGTATAACTTGTTTTACTAACTGTATCGTAGACATGTGTATTTCAATATACGAATATAATTTCTTCATTGAAACACACACTTATTTCAACTTTGCTAACAGACACATACTCTTGCCAGCTCATCTATCGTCGCTCACACTACATTTTTTTCGACGTTTTCTTAATTTTTCGCTTTCCTAGTGGTTAAACGGAAATATTAATTTTAGAATATTAAAAAACACTAAAACTTTGACCTTATTCATTGACAAATTTGGAACCGTTTTTAAGAAAATGGCGTTTAAGCGCTCCTAAAAATGTGAAATTTGACGCTCTTTTTCTCAGAAAAAGTTTGAGTTTTCGAAAAACTTCATTTGAAGTCATTTGAAACACATTAACAAAGTCATTTGAAGCACTAACAAATACAATAGTGAATACCAATGGCTGGTAATGTGCATATTAAAGGTGCGAGATCATTCAAAAAATTACATTTCTGTAATTTTTGAAAAAAAATTAACTTTACTTCATATTAAAGTGTATTTAGCACTATCCGTTCGAAAAGTTTGAAGAAACAATTTGGAGCAATTTGTGAGAAAATTGCGTTTGAGCGTTTCTGAAAATGCGGAATTTTGAGCAAGTTTTCACAGAAAACAGTTGAGTTTTCGAGAAACTTTACTTGATATTGTTTAAAGCACATGTACTCGGTAATATAATAATGTCAACAAATCGCCGCTTGTGTAAATATTAACGACGTGAGATACAAGTCCAGAAAATTACATTTTTGCAATTTTTGAAAAAACAAAAGAATAGAGCAATACGGTGTTTATGTCATCTCATAGCTTTCATTTAGCACTCTCCCTACACAAAGTTTAAAGTAAACATTTGAAGCCGTTTTTGAGAAAATCTTGTTTTGTATTTTTTTTAAAAATTGCACATATCGCACGCAATATTGCGCGAAAACAGCTGAAATTTTTTAAAAAAAATTCCAGACCTTAAAGAAAGAACTCATTATGAAGAACAAATTTTATTCGAAGGAAAAATCTTTCTCTTTAATTTTGTAGTTGGAGGAAGATGCCGAATAAAATTTAAAATTTAAAATTTTGAAATTTTCGAAAATTCAGATTTGACGGACGGAACGGGACGGACGGGACGGACGGGACGGACGGGACGGACGGGACGGACGGGACGGACGGGACGGACGGGACGGACGGGACGGACGGGACGGACGGGACGGACGGGACGGACGGGACGGACGGGACGGACGGGACGGACGGGACGGACGGGACGGACGGGACGGACGGGACGGACGGGACGGACGGGACGGACGGGACGGACGGGACGGACGGGACGGACGGGACGGACGGGACGGACGGGACGGACGGGACGGACGGGACGGACGGGACGGACGGGACGGACGGGACGGACGGGACGGACGGGACGGACGGGACGGACGGGACGGACGGGACGGACGGGACGGACGGGACGGACGGGACGGACGGGACGGACGGGACGGACGGGACGGACGGGACGGACGGGACGGACGGGACGGACGGGACGGACGGGACGGACGGGACGGACGGGACGGACGGGACGGACGGGACGGACGTTTTCCTTTCAATTGGTTTTTGGGTATCATCACTTACAAACCAGGAATTCCGGCTACATCACGTGTTAGGAGATTTTCTTTTCCTAATTTAACAACTGGTTTTATCCACTTTTTCGTTGTCAGGGCCCGGCAATGCAATTTTTTGCTGCCAAAAATATGCCGTTTATTTCGCGCAGCATTACATAACATTCCCTATACTACGTATATTACTCCGTATGTACGTATGTATACGGGAATGTAAAAAATTAAAAACTCCTTAATGCTTTTTGACGAAACTAATTTTGTTGATAGTACAGTCTGTTTATATTTACTTTCGTCAAAAAATGCTTGAAATTGCTTCCACACTTTTTTTGCTGTTTTTCAGCACTGGATTTTTAATAATACATTCAATTTCGGAGTTTGAAACATTACCAAAACCACACATTTTAATATTATATTGCTTACAAGCTATTAAAAACTTAAAACAATTGCTATCGTTAACATCAAAAAGGTAAACAAAGTGATTACAGCGGAGTGCAATATTGATAACATTGGCCTGCGTTTACTGAAAATTTTGTGACGTTTAAATTTTTTCAACTGTTTTTGTACGAATTGACCACACTGAACTCTAAAACAATAATAGTTTTTGTCAATCACGTCTGGTTTTTGTTCTATGGATCCTATGACTACTACGCAGACTGTTTTTACCACTAGGACATTTTCCATTTGTAGAGGGTCAATAACTTGATAACAGACGTGAAAACAACCCCAGATTATATGAAAGTAACTATTAAGTGAATTAAACACAAAATAGTTTCAGTGTAACCTTCGTTAATAGAAAGTTTTATTAATAAACATAAATATTGTGGAAAAAATCGATACCCTCTATATCCCTACTGAATGCGTTCCTCGTGTAATAAATTGAATGATAGAAATAAATATAGCTATTTCACCTTTCCTTTGTATTTTAAAGTTTTGTGTGACATAAGAGAATTTATTTTATAGAAATGATTACTTAAGCGCGTTTCGTTTATTTACGACTCCATGTTCATCTCTGTCACAAAAGTCAGCCATCATATTGATGCCCCAGTGACATTGGAACCCCTCTACCTCTGAAATATCAAATAAAGTCTCTGAAGCAAATGTCCTGATTTCTCTATTTCACATCAAAATAAGTGTAATAGCTGGCCTTCATAAATGTTTAATCTTTGCCCTTTGTCACTTTACCACGTATTTAGCAAAATATGTGAGTCATTTTTACATTTTCTATTCATGTTAATTGATGAAAATTATTTATCTTTATTATTCAAGTAATTATGACCATCTGTATAAAAGGACGAAATATTTTGTATGAGCATTAACATCTCAAAGATCACACGTATCAAAAACATCTTGGCTTGCAGAGAAAAAGCTGGAGGTGATGCGGAAATACAGCGCGAAAAACGCGTAAAGAAACAAATAAAATATTACAGACATCAAAAATGACGCAGACCGGTGTAATGATATGGCGGTAGACAACTGGGATTGGTTTAATTTGAATATATGCTTGCTTAGCATTGGTTACGACTCGGGTAGCCATGAGTGATGTGGTCATAGTAACTTTCATTTGAAATAAATGTGGGTTATGAATAGCAAAGTACTAGTAAGTCCAGTAAACCTTCGAGTTGGTTAATGACATTTCGAACAGGGTCACTACGAAGAAACTTGACATTTGCTTATTTATCTAGGAATTGTACCATTGCCTTGCCTCTCGATTTACGAATCAGTATTTTTTTGTCAAAAATGACTTACTTAAGGGCGAGGGTTAAAGTAGGTTGTACGGTACACCCTAGGAGAAGCAATGCGAAATGAATAAAACTTCCCGATAGGCGATTTTCATGGCTCATAAAGTATTGAGACGCCCTTATAAGCTTTGTCCCCGCCACATTATAATGCCAAATTACTTTCAAAGGTAGGTTTTCTCGCTTCGCTCGCCCGGATCCAAGTCACGGCGAGGCTCGGGCCTTCGGCCCTCGCGTTCACTATAAACAACCTTGAGTCCATCCACCGCATCATTACCAATTCACTTTTATAAGAAATCACTTCAGTAAGAACTTTATAAGAATGCCTCTAGTATTTAAACTGCGCAGTTGCAAACACGTGAAGATACGCGAAATGCCGGTTTGAACGACTTCCGTAAGTGGTACCGTACACTAGACTTTAGCCAGGGCGAGAATATATTTTCCACCAACGACGATGCCTAACACTATGATACTCACGTAGTAATTATATTAATATGTTGACAGTATCAATGGCCCACCACAAAAAATGCACATACAATACATGTACATTATTTTACAACACTTTGCCAGATGATAGTAAACGATTAAATTCGATACAAAAGTATAAGTATGAAATAAAATCTTTTCTGCTGCATAAGTTTTTCTATACAATTAGATACTACGTCGAGCATCAAGTAGGAAAGTAATATTTTAGCAATGATATTTAAAGTATTATTTACCATTTGAACTGTTTTAATTCTAACCACCGGTAACAAGTATTGTACCTATCTTCTGGGCCATCTCTATCAGTTTGTTCGTCCAGTTTCCCTGATCCTTTGAGCGATTGCTGAGATGGCCTCCTTTTTTTGCTTCTGGACATAAATGTAACTTCATTATTCGTACACGCCTCCTAGAATTCAGTGGGAAGTATAGTTATTCAAATTATCGTGCTCAATATTGTCGCGGCAGGAAATATTATTATTTCACGAAGGACATGAAGGATAAGAGCCCAAACCTATTGCTGAATTCCCCTTGAAAATAGTTTTTATTACATCGGAGCGAATATTTTGTTAACTATTCTTGCCAAAAACACTCGTTTATCTCCGTATTCAGAATTCAACTGGTATACGACTTGGGTAGGGATCACAGAATTACAAAAACCTTCACAGAATTCACTTCACCCCGTCGCACGTCACAGTTTTTTAAAGATTTTTGACGTAAACTAAATAAATAAATAAATGACCGTTTATCGTTTTCACAAAACTGAACTTGATCCGCAACTTATAAAACTGTAATTACGAACATAATGTGGCGAGACACCTTCAGTTACGAAGTCAGAAGTAGATAAAATTATCAAAGATCTCACACGCACGGTTAAATTTTAAAACGCCACAACCGGGGCAGAATGTTTTGGCCGCAGTTCAGACCACTTCTTGTTAGACAATTAAAAACTCACCAAGTACTCGCATTGTCTCGGGTATTCTTCACTGTTGAATTCAATTGGAGACGGATACGGATGCTCCGCCGGACGTCACGTGAGGGTGCAGCAGCGGAAGTATGAACTTACTGTTATTTTGCGACGTTCGCAACCCCGACACTGACTTGCTAAACCATTGCCGGAACGAAACAGCGCGCCACCTTGCGGGAACCAATCACGGGTAGGCAGGTTGCTACGTCACAGTCTGCCCTCTTTGTCACGCTTCAAAAAGGCCACAGGCTCTTGCAATCACAGGCGCACTAAACGCGAACTGAGGAAAACTCTCTTTACAATAAAATTGAGGATACCGTCGGAATGTTTAGTAACGAGTTGTAATTTCAAACAGTAAAGTGCTTCAATCAACTTTTTACTTTCTCGCCATATTACGTTCTTACTTAGTAAAGAGAAAGCATTGTAATGCTAGAATGGAAAGTAGCTACTTCTTCAGAAAAACCTGATATCCGAAAAGTGATTAATTCGTTTTCCCATAAGTAGTAAGTTACTTCCTCTAACACAGTATGGTCCGCATGTGGTCAACGCTAGCAACTAAACCATTTAGACGAATTACATCAAAATTGATATTCCCCGATCGATCTGCCCGAACGTAAGATTCTGCAAGTTTGAAAGGGACATTTTACTCTTTGGAGGAACATAAAATGAAGACTCAATAACATTTTCAACAATTTTTCCAAAATGGTTCCACATTATTTAATCAAATATTTTCTCGGATAGAGCAAAGAACGTTTAAAAATGGCGCAGGGTCATTTTTGTTGAACTCTCTGAATATTCGAAAACTGCAAGAAGTTGACATTGCAAAACTACAGTATTGATGATAGCTATTTTTAGCTAAATTTGTTCTAAAAAAATAGATTGTTACGAAAGGTACAATTTTTTAAGTACAATTTTTCTAAAGAAACTAGTAGTTATCGCGAAATTTTAGGTTAAAGTTAATGCAACTTACTACTTTTTTCTCAAAAATGGCTTCAAACTGATGTTAAATTTTTTCTTCCGATAGAGAAAAGTACTGTAATCCCTCAACATTCGCGAGAGTTAGATTCCAAAAAGCATCGCGAATGTCAAATCCGGGAATGTTGAGCCTATCTTTTAATGAAGAAAGGTGGGTTAAGGCGCGTCCACACGATGTGTCTTTTCTGTGCGTCACAGGAATAAAATGGCATGCGCAAAGTTGAAAGACGAACGTTCAACACAGCGCACGTGCGCTACCTTGTCCACACGGTGCAACACTGTGCCGTGCTTGTTCTATTCTTATAATGGATCCAGCTATTTGCACGGCAATTTCGGCAGCTTATATTATAATCAGTCGAAAGAAGAGAAGAGAAAAACTTCCTTTTCTCTATAATCTTGAATGAACTGAAGAGTGAGTTCTTTGTTTTCAAGAGACATTCTGAAAATACATAACCTTAAATGAAAGCTATTGCATTTAATTGTTTCAGCTATATAACGTATTACGTAAATTTCGAAAATTGGCATTACCATAAAAATAAAATAAGAATTAGGGAGAACTAAATATTCTTCTCTTGTCACTGCAACACACCTAGTAAAAATGGAAATAATCACACTTTCATTTTTACTAGTTTCCATTATTTATCTTAATAAATGTGTGTATTGAAAATTGATATTATCGTAAGTATATAATAAAAGAATAATCTGCAACAAATTCGCAATAAAACACAGACGGACGGTACAAAATAACTCAGAAGACTACCAAAGAACTCTTCCGGTTCGGTATTCCGGATGACTTCGCTATGAAATACACGTTCTTTGAAGGAAGCGCACGAGAAAGACGAACGAGATTCCCGTCAGCTCTGGGAAGCTTGCGCTATTGCATGCGTCCATCGTTTTGACGAAAGGACGCATGCCCCAAACGCATGCGCTACGTGCGCTAGACGCATGCGTTGGACGCATGCGCAAAATTGAACGAAAAGACGCATCGTGTGGACGCGCCTTTAGGTTTCTAAATATCGATAAACCATTTAAAAAAGATAGAACAAAATCTAACAAACAACGGCAGTAGAATAGAGTAAGCGCTAATACAAAGAGAATTCACAATTAACATCCCAAAGAGAATAAATAAAACAGTACTTGAAAGTTTTCAAATTTGAAAGTGATTGGACATAAGTGTTGGTAATGTTTGTTTTTCATCTCCCTCCTCGTTGTTCTAATACTCAAATCTGGAAGAGTTGCTGCTTCCATTACTCTTTTAAATTTAGAAGATATTTCCATGTTCGGAGCACATTCGAATGTCCTTTCCACAAGAGTTTGTTGAAGTTTTAAAACGCCATTAACAGTTTTGACATTGAAGTTGCTCCAGGACGCAGTTCCGCTTCCGTTACTTCATCATTATGTTCGAGGAGGTTTTCTTTACTGATGATTTCCCGCAGCTCCACCTCAGTGAGGTCATTATAATGAGAGTTGCACAGATCCCGAATCGCTTTTCTGTTCATGTGGCGAAAGCTCTTACCTCCAATTGGAACCAACGGAATTGAATTATTTTGCAGTTCTGTTATTCTAATAATGTGAATTGACATGGCAACTTAAAAATTTCTGCAGAACGTGGTACTCTGATCGCCGCGCCAGTGTCTGCCGAGTTAGTTTCCGAGATGATGCTGATAAAGGAAATTAAATGAGCTCGCTTTCAAAAAGTGTAGTATGGCCAAAAGATCGGTAGAATTCCAAGACATTTCCAAACTTTTCTCAAAAACGGCTCCAAATTTTCTCTTTAAATTTCTTGTATGAACATAGTAAAATACACTTATAAACGTGGCATAGGTCCGATTTTCACGGTTAACTCTGAATTTTCGAAAATTTCAAAAGTTTGGATCTTTTTCCGCGTCTACCTAAAACAATAAGATTGAAGATAGGGATTTTCCTTCAAATAAAATTTGTTCTCCATAGTGAGATCTTTGATTAAGGTCCTGTACATTTTTTGAAAATGTTAGTAGTTTTCGCACAGTATTGCGTGTATTTCTTGCAATTTTAAAATATTACAAAAACAAGATTTTCTCAAAAACGGCTCTAATTTTTTCTTTAAACTTTTGATAGGGCTAGTTCTAAATGTACTCTATGAGATGACATAAATATCAGATTGCTGTGTTCTTTTGTTTTTTTCAATATTTACAAAAATGTAATTTTTCGATTTGTCGCTTACGTCGTTAATATTTACATTAGCGGGGATTTGTTCACATTATTGCATTTATGAGTACATGTGCTTTAAATTATGTCATGTAAAGAAAGCGAAAAATTAATAAAATGTAAAAAAAGTACTTTTGGTGGCGGTAGGTGGCAACTGACAAGAGTATGTGTCAAGTCCGAATAGCTAGCCGAGACTAAAGGAAATAGAAAAACTAATTCGGGGAAGTCTGTGCCGTTTTGTAGCACCACTAGATTTTTTTTCTAGTGCACTCGGGGTAGTGCTATGCGTCACCCCGACAAAGTTTTAACAAACTATTGTTAATTACAATTTTGGGTGCAGATTCCGCAATTGAAAGAATATTTCGTTCAATCCAAGTACATACTGTGACTACATATGTGCAGGTGATTTAAAACATTTTTGTCCCACCCTTCCTATTCCTGGCATTTAGTTATAATAATTAGTTTTGACTTGTGACATGCATGGCATCTCAAACCCAGAGCACCAGAGGAAGGGCACAAGACGCGTGCACGCAGGACAAAACAGACGATTAAAATAATGGCGTTAGTTTAATTTTCGTTGAATTATCTGAATTTTCGAAATATGTAATAGTTGTAAATAATATGAGAAAGTATATGCTGATGTAACCACTAGTTTAGTTCTACGAATATTCTGAAGGTTTCACCCGAAGAAGTTACGGTACTTTTGGTGCAACGTATGATATTGAATTTTGTGACTTTCGTCCCTCCGTGAGATCAATCGCAATTCTCGAAAAGTGTTGATTGAACTTTCAGCGGATTGGTCACTTCTCAGTAATTATTTTGAAACAACATTCTCTACAAAGTTTTCTGATGATGTGGTCGTATTTTCTATGATATTTCACATTGGTATAGTTTTGTTTTTAGTGTTCACAATTTCATTATAATTTTTCATTATTTTTGCAAGTGCTAATACTTTTCTTAAAATTATTTTGTGTTTTCGGAATTAATCAGGGAAATATGTGTGTTATTATATTTAAAAATATTTATTTTTACTTAGATTTGCTTCTACATTATATACCAATTCCTTGTGTTATTCATGAACTATTAACTTTCCGTGAAATGTGTAATGTTCTCTTTTAAGAGGAAATCTCTAAATTTTCAACAATTGCAAAGTACAAAATTTTTTCGGCAACTTTCTGCAACTACAAAATTGAAAATATACTTTTTTCCTTAATGACATCTGTTCTTTAAAGACAAATCTTGAAATAAAGACGTATATAATTTTTCGAAAATAAGAGTAAATGTTTGTGTTATTTTACGCATAGATGCATGCGTATATGCATTTTATGCAACTATTTTCTGCAAAAACAGCTCCAAATTTTGTCTTTACAATTTTTACCTGGAAGTAGTAATAGACGGTAAAGAAAGTGGCGTTGGTCCCATTTCTAGCGAACTCTCCGTATTTTCGAAACTTGGAAACAACATTAACATTGCAAATGTACAATACTGATGTAGAATTTTTTTATTAAATGGAAGCTGTTTCAAAAAAATTCTATCTTCAAAAAACTGTCAAGTATAATTTTTTGACGTTGGTGCAGGTATCATTTTCGACAAATTCCCTATATTTTTGAAAATTGCTAACAAAAAATTAATATTGCAAATTATCAATATTAATAGAGATTTTTCTGTAATTAATTCTGTTTAACATCAGACCTTGAAATAATGTACATGCAAATCTGAAAATCTCTGAATTTATGAAAATTGCAAATGCAAATGTTAAACTTTTTTCAGTGTCAGGAAGATTGAATGTGGGGGGGTGATTGTATAGGGGTAATGCGACTGACGTTAATTGTTGTAGGTCTTGAGTTCCAGTTCCAGCGCGGATAGGAAGAGTTTGCAGGTTGGAAACACTTTTGAAAGTTTATATAGAAGTATAACATTGCTTAGCCGTTCCAAATGCGAGAAATTATGTGCTCTTGTAGCATCTGTAGTTTTTCAATGAAGTTCTATGCTCATACATTTTGCGCGCAAATTTTTTTTAATCTTATTTTACCTTTTATCTTTAAATATTTTTTTATTTTACCTTTACCTTTTATCTTTAAATAATATCATAATAAATAATAGTTTTAAAGTACGAGTAGTTTTCGCGAATTTTTTGCTCGAAGTAAAGGTAATTTATTATTCTTTTGTTTCATAAATGGTACAAATTGTTCCTTTAAATGTTCCTTGGTTGGTGTAAAAAATGCTTAACAAATGGCGCAGATCTCATTTTCACTAAAATATCTGAATGGTCGAAAATAGCGAAAGTTACAAATAATGGAGAAATTTATGTATTGTAGCACCACTACCTAGATATTCTTATTATATAAATAGTAACTGTTGCCCTATTTTACTGCAATATTTG
This sequence comes from Acheta domesticus, assembly GCA_031308135.1. Lineage (NCBI taxonomy): Eukaryota > Metazoa > Arthropoda > Insecta > Orthoptera > Gryllidae > Acheta > Acheta domesticus. The sequence continues at coordinate 190,618,607 of JAHLJT010009436.1, read as the reverse complement.
TGAAGATTTTTTTAAAAAAATATTTTATTTATTGCAGTGTTCAACAAAAGTATTTTTTCTCGAGTAGTGTACGTGCTACTATTTGGTAAACCATATTATGTGGATCGGTTGAGCGACTTTAAGCTGTTGTAGGCCTCAAGTTAGTAACTATACTTGACATTAAATTATTTAATAAACAAAATTAAGTTCAGACACTTTTTGTATAACAAAAGTGTCAAACTAAGGAAATTTTCGAGAACAACATATTATTCACCTCATTTTTACTTTCTTGCACGTACCAATATAGGAAGGGAAAGTATTGTAATCGTGCGCCGGAAAACTGCAAATTTTCGACACAAAAAACCTTATTGCCGGGCCCTGGTAACGAAAAAGTTGATAAATCCAGTTGCTAAATATAGAAAAAATTCTTTTAACACATGGTCTAGCCAGAATCCATATTTTGATACTGAAAAATCGATTCCCGACGAAAGGTGTTTGCCTGTCCGTCCGCCTGTACGTCTGCCCGTCTGTCCGTCGGTCTGTCCGTCTGTCTGTGCACAACGCCAGCGCATAAACCGTTCAGCCAATGTTCTCCAAAATTGATATTCCTCAATCGTTCTGGCTGATGTCGCGGCCCCTGGAATTTGAAGCAGATATTTTAATCTTGGGGAGTATTTTACATGAAGCTCCTCGGACATTTTCAAAATGTTCAAAAAATTGTTCTAATTTTTTAAATTAAATTTTGTTCCTGATTGTGCGAAGGACGTTTAAGAGAATGGTGTAAGTCTCATTTTCGTTGCAATCCACGATTTTTCGAAAATTAAAAAAATATACAACTACAAAATTGAAGATAGAGATTTTAGTGACAGACAAAGTTTGTTGTACAAAATTAGCTCTTTAAAAAATATCATGTACAATTTTTTTGTAAAAGTTAGTAGTTTTCATGTAATTTGTGTTTGAAATGAATGAAGAATATATTGGCATCCCGTCGTACATAACGATAACATTGTAATATTGCGAGAAAGTATGTGGTGTTATAGCACCACTAGTTCAAGCAATTAATTCCGCTGTAAAATGATTAAAAGGGAATTATAAACTGGTTATATGAGTACATTGAAATTTAAGTGTGCCAGTAGTATTGCTTCCTGACCGAACCTGTTTTTGTTTCTTACGAGTGCATTCAACGACTTCTTATTTCCCTTCAACATGGGTAAACAATTTTGTACTAAAATTACAGACACATACTCTCACGCAGCTCCCCCCACACACACATTCCAAGTAATTTAAATAGCACGACTTCCTAGAAACGGTCTAAAATCAAGATTATTTCCACAAGAGCATTTAAGTGCTGAAATATTAGGAAATTATGAAGTGTTTATTAATTCATTATATTGAATAAAACAATCACTGCCAAATCACTGCGATACTGATAAAAATGGTTGTGATAAAATTAGTGGTGGTGCAAAGAGCTCCTACAGTTTCGTATTAATTGCAACGGTTACGTGAGATTGTAATATTAGTTAAAAATAATCGAACGTTATACGGTCTGGAATTGGAACTTCAGGGCATAGGTGCCCGTCTTCAATGATCTCATTACACTTCCGCGGTGCAGTTTTCAAACTTTCAGTGAGTTATTATTCATTATTTGCGAAGAAAGTAATAAGTATATATAAGTAATAAATATATAAAAGTAATAAGTAGCGAAGAAAGGCCGAAAATTGTGGTGTTTATGGGATTCATGGCACCCCAGAATCCATTTTAAAAACGGTTTTATTGGTGCCGATGTTATTCTTTTATTAAAAACTAACTTTTTTTCGATAAGCATCTACAAATATCTTCAATACAGCTTAATAGTGAATAAAGAAATCATATACAGCAGTGCGGCACAAATATGGGGTCGCAAATTCTGATGGCGCGTGGTGAAATTTTAGCAGATTGCAGTGAAATGGTTGTGCTAAGCAAAAGTTCTTAAAGGAGGGATTTTGAGCTCTAATCTTATCTACAGTAAAAGTATTTTGGATAAAAATTTACGGAGCTATGTTCAATTAAAAAGTGTCTATTTCTATGGTTTTAACGTGAAATTGGCTATATTCGAGCTAATGTGGCACACTGTATAAGTCAAATAAGTATTGTTTGATGATCATAAAAGTGTTGCGTGGTAAAGTGGGCATCATCTCAGCCCAAAATCCGTTGATAAAAATCACTCTAAATAATATTTATTCGTTATTTTCTAAAAAGTAGCAAAAAAGGCCCCAAAATGGGGTGTTTTCGGGGTTTGTGGCACCCCTAAACTCATTTTAAAAACGGTTTTATTGGTGCTAATGTTGTTCTTGCATCGAAAAATAACTTTTTTGACAAAGCCATTGAATTCTATTTTTTTCGATACAGCCTATTTTTTTTCGATATAGTATATAAACACACACACACACACACACACACACACACACACACACATCTAGTTAAGTATAACTGAACCTCGTGAATCCGTATACAATAAGAAATTTTAAAAAAATATCAAAAAAGACAGTTTCAGTATTTGTGTCAAAATATAGACATTCATGTTTTGCATTACGTAAAATTCGTTACACTACCTTCATGAGAAAGTAAAATTTGTTTTACTTAGGTTATAATTTTTCCTTAAGTGATATGAACCTTGCAAAAACTAAGCTGGTTTCTGGTGTCAAAATGTGCGTGTTATTTCCCGCGTCATTTATTGCACCAATTTGCTGATGCAATATTTCACATCTTGTTACGCATGCCTGCCAGCACACGTAGATGTACAAACAAAAGCAATTTGATTAAAAATTAAATTATCGGAGATTTCATACTATACATAAAATAGATTCTGTGGTGGATGCAGAGATATTGTGGTAATACAAACTGATTAAGGATCGGGGAGACGCCGAGTTAAGTCCCACGTGCTTAATTCATAAATATTTTAATTTTTCATTTGTATCTCACCTTTTCTTGTGTTAATCTTTCTTTCGTACGTTAATTATATTTCTTCACCTATTTTATTCTCTGTCGAGCAACTGAAGATGGAATAAACTATTCCCAAAACAGATGTACGGTTATCAATTCTTAATATTAAATTTGTGGTTGATACCTCCTCGATTCATCAATACGTTAAGTATTCAGATCAATATTTGGTCTTTTCGCAATTTCACAATGAACGTGATCTCTCCTCAGAACGAAGCGTCAATTCAAATGAATCTGTCAGTCAATCTGAACATTTCTGCATGAAATAGACAAGTTGCAAAACACAGTTTAGCAATATTATAACGAATTCCTTAGTTAAGTACAATGTATTGTTCTTGTAATGTTAGATTCTTTAAATTTCTAATAATTTGTCTAAACTTTTTCTTTCTCGTCTCTGCTTTGAAGAAAGAGAAAGTCATATAAAGCTACAGGAAAAAGAGCCGATTTTTTGACACAAAACAGCAAGTTTTTGGGTTACAGACACTAAAACGAGGATTTTTCTTGCTCCTGTAATAAATTACTTTCTGGAATATGTAGTGTAGACAGAATCCTCGTTCTGTGGGTCAGTGATACGTAACAAGTGTTTTTTTTCAAATTGTCTCCGGAGTTCTTGCAGATGCTCTACCGCCAGGCTCAATCGAGTGAGCAATGGAATCAAACATTGCATTCGTGTCAATTTAATTAACTTAATGATCAGCGATTTTGTGTATGGGACAACTAGCATAAAGGCTGAAGATGAACGAAATGGAATTATTCACACGTTGTGGGCCAACAACTTCATTCAACAGAGTTTCTCTTAAAAAAAAACTGTTGCCACAATGGTGAAATGGATGAGAGTTTGATCACTCATTATATAATTTTTGGGGATGTTCAAGCTCGCTTTACAAGGCGAGGGGTTACAAAAAATTTGCGATACGTAATTTACGGACGCCCCTTGACCAATATCACGAGAAAACATTTGCTTTATAACGCCACAAGTTACAAAATTGCCTTGCTTGAAGAGCAACTCACACCTATTCCAGTAATTTAGAAAAAATCTCGATAATTTGTTTTCTTCACGGCATTCTTTTGTCGTCATTGTACCCAGAAAGGAAACTCGAGAGTTTATACTTAAAACATCATTTATCCCAGGTCTAATGAAAGTAGCAACTGCACGCGGAAAACAGTTGAACGTTCTCGCGCGCGGGGGCTGCCGTTCGCAGTAGTGCGTTCCCTGCGGTGGCGGCCTCCCGAATGCCTTCGCCGGCCTCGCGCCACCTGGCGACGCCGACGCCGCCTTCTCCATCGCGCCGGGGCTCTCCAGCGGGGACTCCCGCAGCACGATCCTGGCGCTGCGGCCGCGCGGGGCCACACCTCCTGGAAATGTTTACACCTGGCGCTGCTAGGTATTCTCTAGTAATGACTCATCTCAAGGTTGAGGAAACGAGGGTCGGAACATACTACGGAAGTTGGCATTAGCATGATTCGTTCGAGATTCCTGCGGATGAATCGTACTTCTGTATTCTTGATTTGGGTGGTTAACCTCATATGAATCAAGCTATAGTTCGTTCGATAAATGCCTCAGTTTCATGTGAATTTATGCAATAGAATACAAAGTAATATTCATGAATTCACTCAGTTCAAGAGCGTTTATTTCGAAAAGATGGGCGTTTATTTCGAAGAGATTGGCTAATTCCAGGGCGTTTGTAAGGAACTCAATACAATTTTGTTTCGGAAACGCTTTCAAATATAACCTCAGGAGAGAAAGTAATTAATGAAAAGGTGTTGTCAGGCGTCAAAATATATTTAATCTTAAGATCTTTTGGATTACGTAGCGATCATCATCATAGCAAATCTGAAAATTACAGGAATTACATGACAAAAGAACCGAATACATGGAGTATGAAATAAAATATAAATTGTACAAATTCATATGAGCAATGAGCTTGTTCTGGCTGGGGCGGTGCCCCGTTGTTGGGAGACACGGTTGGGGAAAACCCCGCTAGCCGGCGCCAGATCTCGCCATCTAGCGGGGCAATATCACAGCCACCTCCCGAGCAAAATCATGCACTGCACTTAAGGGACCAATCACCTTAGCAGTTGACTCGCTCGGTATCACTAATAATCAATCAATCGTTTGGGATTGTCATTCATAATACAACTATGGGGCACACGAGATTCTGGGGCTCAAGAAAAATGTTCAGATTATTCTTTTACCCAGTTACAATCAGTTTTGATAGTTCTTTCATAAAAATAAATCAAAATTTGCACAAACAGTTACTGCATGCAAAACGTGAAAAGAAAATGTATTCCATAGCATTTTTTATTGTCACTCTGCTTTGAACTCAATATTCTCAATACCAGATTTAACGTACTTCTATTCTTTGTCATATAAGCCCGTGAAATATAATATAATGAAATGAAATGGATTATCTTTTCAACTCTCATAAGAAGATGTGAGGAAACATCGCTCTGCTTAATATACGTTTATTAGAATTTTGTTCATTTCGTAAGCTCTCCAGCTACGCCGCCATTGCGGCACCACCCCACCCCTTCAGCCTATTACCATATTTAGAGCTCTAGAACTAGGCAAGCAACATCGTCTCGCCTGGTGAATGAAAGGGAGAACAGTGACACTGCTGCGAGCAACGTCGGTCCAGTTCCCAAGAGTCCGGGATTGAACTCTAACTGCCCTATACAGGTAGTGAAAATCAAATGAATCCGTGGTTTTAACCTATTGGATGTTCAATTAAATGATCACAAGTGTTGTCCAATAATACTATCCAATATACTATTGGATGTTCGCCACCCACGTCGGAATCACCATTTCGAAACCTACGAATCATCTGCAAGGGCCCGCGAGGCAAGAGACGCTGGGTGCGAACTGACGCCGCATGCGAAATCACTGGCTTGATATCGGTTTTCGTCGCCGATCGGACGCTTCATCTCCGGCCACGCTGTTCCGGAGCCCCCGGCTTCCATGCAGCGCTGCGTAATGCCGGCCAAGTACGGTATCATCCCCGACTGCTCGCGCACTGAACGCCGTACCGGGAGAGATGGCTCAGTGCATCAACCTGATGTCACTGCAGTCCCTCTGACCGGGGGGTCCTAGTTTCGAGTCCCGACAGCGGCAGTATTTTCGTCGCTAGCTTGTCAGCTAGGTCGAATTCAGTCGCTGTCTGGAGGAGAATTCTAGCGGCCGGCTGCTCTGATCGGTAGTTTTCCGTGGTTTCTCCGATCAACACCAGGCGAATGCCGGGCCGCGCGCGATCTTTCCTTCCTCTTCCTTGTGCTATCCTCGCCTCTTACACGCACCATTACACTAACATGCACTACACTACCACACATGCCGGGAGACCGGTTGGGAGCTTACAGCTTGTCCCGGCTGGGGCGGTGTCTCGCTGGTGGGAGATACTTGGTTGAGGGGAAACCCCGCTAGCCGACGGTAGGTCGACGCCAGATCTCGCCATCCAGCGGGGAAAAGATCATCGCCGCCTCCCGAGAAAAAACACGCGCTACACTTACGGGACTAATGACCAAAGTAGTTGACGCGCCCGGAAACACGAATCAATCAAAAAATATGACCGCCACCATAAAATTGACTTGGTAGCCAGTATTCCGTGAGTACATCCCTACTAGGTGCAGGTGGGCGATAGAGAGTAGCGACGGAAAAAGGTTGTTGCGACCGGGAGCAATCTGAATTTCGTTCGCCGACCGCCGCATTTCCGGGCGCACTTTGGTTGAACTTCGATGAAATCTGACCGAGCGAGAGGAATCGCGGCTGCCTGTGCGAAAGGCGCAATACGCAGCCGACACCTCGCGCATTCCGCCAAACCGGCTCGGCCAAAGGCCGATCTCACCGCCTCAACCTGCTGCCAGGTCCATGGCACCAAGCTTCCGGAAATCTACGACTTCGGAAGGGAAGCTGATCAACGGATATCAGAGTTACCTCACGCAGGCAGTAGCATTATGGCTATATTTTTTAATATTTTCCGACATCGTGAATCCCTGTGAACGTTGGCACTTCTACGTGTTTTTTCACTGAGAAGGTTTATGTGCTGTTAAATCTGTTATAACATTTTGTTAACTGTTAAATCTGCTACATGGAGCTGTAGAACAACATGTCAAATGCAACCCGCAACACATTTGGCAAGGTTTTGAGTCTATATTGTTAAATAACTTCTAAACGATGCGTTAAAAACTAAAATTTTGAGGCCTAAGGCTTCAAAGAAATGTTTCTCGCACCGTAATCTACAGACTGTGCTCTTCTTAAACATTATACTACATTTTTGCTGGTCCGGCGCTTCTCGATATTATCTCCCCTGCTCAGAGATGTGCAGAATCTGCAATTAAATGTGAATGAGAGGGACAGAGTGCGGCAGAGACAGACAGGGACAGGGTGAGGGAGAGAGTGAGAAAGGGTGATGGGAGGGGAAAGAGGGAGACGAAGGGCAGAACAACGTGTGCCGGGCTTTCCTAGTAATTCTATAGATTTCGAATATAAGTGCTTCAATAGAAGCACTGATGAAACAGTCGTAGTTTGTCCTGGGAACCTTGAAACCGGAGAGTTAGAAGAGATATATTCAAACAAACCACTTTCCACCCACCAAACCAAACCAATCCCATCAGATCCGTATCCACGACCTTCAATGTCTGCTGGCCGTCACGAGCAATGAGGAAATGTAACATAACATGCGTACTCGTGACATATTCAGGGGTTACTTTACAGAGGTTACTTACATAATATCAGAGGTTACTTTCTGAAATGTTGATTGCATTTTGGTAGTAATGATAATTTAAATTTTTACATTTAAAAAAGAATACCAGATATGAAATTCTGTTAGTTGATAGAAAAATACTTGTGAAAACCACTAATATAAACTATAACGAAATTTTAAACAAGAATATGTGTTTCTATTACGATATTTATGATCAATGTCCTGTTTTTCAAATGTTAAAAATGTTTTTATTTTATTTTATTCATTTAAACTATAAAATGTTATGAAAATGAAACAAGCAAAATAATTTAATTTTTACTAGCAAATATTCTTCGATTACATCGCAGAAAAGGAATAACTATAGAAAAATTATAATCTAAAAGTACCACATATGAACTACATGGTAAATAGAATACCCCAAAATATTGTTTTATGTCGTTCTTATTCTCCAAAACTGATGAAATGATAGAGCTTTAAAAATTATGGAACAATATTATCACAATTCTTTGTAAAAACATAGTTAAACAGGTTTCTAAAAATGTAATCGAAATTAATTTTTACATAGACCTGTTCATATTTGTTACGATATCCTGCTATCTACCTTAAGAACCCAACGCATCAGGTATAATAATATACGTGGAAATGTTTTTAGTGAAGGAGCACTTGACAGACAATTGCTAGACATGGCGTTTATTTGTACACACTCAATGACCTTCGCATTTAAAAACTGTGGATTTTTGAACAAAATATTCGATATATTTACTTCGCACACTATACCCTCAAGATGTAAGGAAATACATTGTTTTCTAGTTGACTTTGAAAATCAAGTACCGATAATGAAGAAATCAAGGCATGTAAGCGCTCATTCTATTTATTTTAATACATTATTTAAGTTTAGTACTTTAACTACAAACCTACTAATAAGAGCAAGGGACGTTCAGGGTATACTCTGTTTTCTGTTTCATTTAAAGAAAAAGGGACAAAATTTGGTTGAGTAGAAAGTTATAATTCATTTTTAAAACAAATTTCTTCTGTTTTAAATAAGCAGATATGGAATAGCTAAAATGTAATTTTAATGTTATCACAAGAAATGATATACGAGTACAAGTGTAAAACTGATTGGGCACGTCAATTAATGAAACTCTTTTTAATTCATTATTTTTTAAATTATTTATTTAATTAAAAATGTATATTTTGTTCTCAGTAGTTTGCAATCTGTCATAGAATAGCGTAATCTAACTTTTCAATATATTTACCTTACGTGCGATCTTAGAAGTATTTTTGTCTTTCCATGTTTAAAATAAATTTTACCCACAAATATGCCTCCGTGACCGCGGTACTTAATCTATATTTTTGAACTCCTGTTTAACTTATATTTTGAACAACTCTTTATCGTTGAGTCAAGAATACAATTACCATAGTGTATCTACCAGAAGTAATCTCACAGGTGCATTGTTGGGAAACCATTAGATAAGATCAAATAGCTATTCCAGAGTTCTGACGGTCTCAGGTACGAGACACGAAGAGGCGGGGGATCGCAAACAATACTTACAATCGGAAACACTGTACCACTAATATAGGAAATAGTTAACATAATCAATGTCTACTTTAGATTTCTGCAAACAATTCCCTTAAATAAGTTGGAAGGCTGTAGGGACGCTTGTAGATTGGGAATCTAGCAATTGAACATAAGATAATAGTGTTATAATAGGCGTATTATTTGTGTGTAAACTGCAAGAAAAGAAATGTACTCTGTAAACCAACATGTTAAGTATTGTGTATATGTCAATTGTTTAAATAGAAGCACAAATACTATTCTAATGGATAAAAGAAATGTACATTATAATATATGCAGTAATAAAACGTTTGTGAGCTAAAACATTTAGTTAGTTGAGGTTTCTTTCTTTCTTTTCCCGAGAGTAATAGCACAGAATAGTATCTATTCTGTGGTAATAGTATAAACTGCCTTTTGAATTAGGGTCCGGATGTTTATGACATGTCATATCTTTTTTATTTGCGTTATTTAAAAAGAAAATGTAATATAAGCATGATTTTATTTACAGTGACAAAAATTATGCAATTTTCATGTGTTATATAGTCTTATTATGTATTTTTTACCCTTTGGTCATTTTTCTTTAATTTTTCATATTCATATTTTTTCATGAATTTTCGTATTTTTTTCATATTTTTACCTTTTTGATTACATCATTTTCGCATACGTGTTGGCAGTCGTCTCAAAGAGATTGTTCATATCTTCTAATTGTTATCTAATTTCTTACAATTTTTTTGTTGTATTTAATTGTATTTCCTATAAATATATATGTATGTGAATTAGAAGGGTAAGCTATGTAGACAGAAAAAGAAAGCACCAGATGTGAAGGAAGTGTTAGTTTACTTTGTCAAGTTTTGTGTCAAGGACAATCGTTTCTATAAAATTTATTTAATAACTTTAGTAAGTATAATTGTCTTCATGGGGCGCCAAAGCAGAAAGTGAGAATTGTGAATGTGGTAGATTTTAAAAGTATATATTTTCCATATAATGGTTATTTAAACTGCAGAAAGAATTTGAAGGTTTCGAAAATGCAACCAAAAAATTTTAAGTCATATTTATGGTCAAATTTTAATATTTTTAAGGCAAATTCTTACATATTTCTAACATTTTTAGGACATAAACATCCGGGCCCTAATTATAATTATTGTCTTACATCTCTCATTTAATTTTACACATTACTTCTTAAAGTAAATACACATTTTACACTTATAAATACATCACATTTCAGTACATGTGATATATATGTACTCTCTTCTTCTTTTTCCTTTTTCTCTTTTCCCTTTTCTCCCACTTCTTCTTTAACTCTCACTCCGTCCCGCCGTTTCTTCTTATTTTTACAGGCTGTTTTATTTCAGAACATCAACGTGACGCATAGCTTGGCGCGGGATCTCTCATTCCAGCGAGGGAGAAACACCACTAAACCCGGGAAATACCACGTACAACAAATAGGAGACTGATGACCAAAGCAGTTGACGTGACCTGAAACACTAACAAATCGGTCAAATCCACTTATTTTTCTTCTTCTTTCTTTTTCCTCCAGTTAATTTGACTCCAAGGCTGTAAAAGTATGCAACGAATGGCAGAAAGTCGTTTGAAATACAGTACATGGTGGTTGGGACGGCCCCACCATGCCACAACACACAAGAAAATATTCATGCCCTTGGCGGGATCCGAAGCCACAGCCGTTTGATCTGAAACTGACAACGCGTGTCCGTCTTAGCGAACCCGGCCCTCAATGTTGAGCGACTGAAATCATTTTAATTTGAAATTTAATCAGCATTTTGAAATATATTTCAATCACAGAGTCAATCGTCAGGAGGCAGCCATATTTGAAATATTTTAGCCTTAGCACCACCAAGGCATAAATAGACCCGCGAATTACCAAAGGAGAGTCTCCAGTGCCCATCTTTCTAATATTGATTTCATTGAGTGTTTTGACGATTTCTAAAAATTAATAAAAGGATGTCATAATACACATATGTATTTATTTACACAAAAAACATTATTAAGTTTCGGTCTGAAAAAATACTTCTTACATCAAATGGCAATTGTGGTCTTATACGAGGCCTCTGTATCTTCATAACATAGTGATGTATTCAGCTACATTGTGGCTAAGACTTAAAATCTTATAAACATTTCCAAAATGTATTCTGAATGTTCAGTTTACGAGTGAATTTCGGAATTTTTTACCTACATCAAAAAAATGCTGCAATAACTCAATTACAGAAAGCACGTGATAAATTGCAACATTTTTTAAACAAAAAGCATGTCAGAAACAATATCAATGACTTTTAGCTTTCTAAATAAATTGAAACCTATATTGAAACCATTGCGCCTCTGAGACTCACCTTGGAAATGCGAGGATTATCGTATTGTACACTTGATCAGGAAAGAGTTAATTAGAGTTGCTAACACGAGGGTAAACTGGAGGGCAAAAAATGATTCACTGGTTTCTGCGGTAACTTTAGTATTTAAATAAAAATTCTTCAAAAGTAAACTTGTAGACTTATCTGTCTACAGGCTAGATTATAATTATACGAATTAAAATATCCCTTTCAAATTCGAGGGCTGTGACATCAGCCAGATCAATTCGGAAATATCAAATTGGATGAAAATCCTGCCTATGGTTTAGCCGCTAGCATTATTCACAGACACACAGACAGGCGTTTTACCCGTAATCCAATTTTTCGGCATCAAGGACCCAAAAAATGTGGATTCTGACTACACCTAGTAATACCGTAAGTAATTTGCTACACATGAGAGCAATAATTATCAATTTTCCGTGACAGGGGCCCACAATAAGAGTTTTTCTGTCGAAAAATTACCGTTTTTTGTGACCGCACTACAATTCTTTCTCTGTAATACGTAAGATTTATACGAGAAAGTAAAAACTAATTAAAAAAAGACCTCTCGGGGGAATAACATAGATTTCAAGCAATATTCACTGATTTTAAAAGGTAGTGAATGCTAAATACGTGCATGAAATTGATATTTTTCATCATCAAAGGAATATATGTAAAACATTCAGATCGACAACACCACAACAGTTTCGGATCTTGTAGTAGCGCATGCCTCGCCTAGATTAGAAGCATGGTGTAAGATATACATCTTACTACTTTACTATATACTTACTATTTTTTGGCTAGGAGTCAGATTGTTACGACTGAGAACGAGCGTCGCGTCGGACCCGCTGCGGCGGCCTTGACTCATTCTCTGCCCCCTGAAGGCTGCGCCGCGCGTGCGCAAGAGCAATGTGCTCCCAGCACCAAAACAACGCCACCTCATGCTTGCGGTCGTGGCGTCACAGAGATAGTAGACGCCAGCTCACACATCAACGTCCGTCGTAATGAGTACGAATTTTCACGAGGAATGAATGAATGCTGTGTCCACAGGTCAATTCATTTTATGCGTCATTGGAAAATCAAATTCACAAACAATTTTTGCTTTTTGAAGTACAGAAGAGAAAGTATTGTAATGGGGAAAACATGGATGACGAGATTTTGACGGAAATGTACGTTCTTAATACAGTTAAAACGTTTTTATTATTTTTTATTGCTTTTTTTCGAAAACGTTTGTTCGTTCATCCATCCGTTTGTCCGCCCGCAATACGGTCCGCCGGTTCGTCCGACTACATCGTCGGTTCATCCTTCCACCGATCTGTCCGTTCGAAGGCTTATCCATCCGTCGATCTGTCCGTCATTCGGTGTGCCCTTCAGTCCTTCAATCCGCCGTTCGTGGGACTGTCTTGTATTCCTGTCCATCCTTCTGCTCGACCGTTTGTAGGTCCGTCCGCGTCTTCATCCATCTGTACGTATGTACGAATACTTAACGTCAGATCATTGGTATAATCAAAATATTCTCAAAGTTATTTAGAAATAGTTGGTTTAAACATGTTATAAATCCTATTTATATGAAAATCTTTTACATTTTCGAAAATTGCAATAGATACATTTTTACAACCTTCTACCAAAATTACGTCATTGGTTTTAGAACTTTACTTAATAAAATTTATTTTTCAAAAATTAGATTTCTAAATAATTTTACTTACTCTTTTAATCGTTTCGCCTTCTTTCGTAAGAAGAAGAAGAGTCCATGCAGGAGTAGGCAATTTTTCGTCAGAAAAACTTTTATTTCCGGGACTTGGTAACGAAAAATTGGCTAAATCTTGCTTCTAAAGTAGTAAATTACTTTCTCTAACAGGTTGTGAAGTAAGAGTACATGTTTTGTGAATCCTTTATACCGGAAAATTGATGGACTGCAAAGTCTGTCCCTATGTTTATTTGTGATCAACGCTAGCGCCTAAACTGTTCAGACGATTTTCACTAAAATTCATATTTCTGGATCAATTTGAAGGAACTCGTGGTCCTGTGAATTTGAAACGAATATTTCCATTTTGGGGATACTATGCATCAAGCCTCAACTACACTTTCAAAATGTTCAATAAAATGGCTTTAAATTTAGTCAGAAGCGAAGTCAAGTTAACTGCAACCAAATACAAAATTGTTTCAATAGAGTGTGAGATTAACCCTTCAACTACTGAGGTATTTTGCACACATCGAATACCAAGGAGGCTAGCAAAGTTACCCAAAGGAAAATTCAATATAGTTTTAATCTTTTTACCGTAAATGTCGTAATATTGTTTTGGTTATGCAGATTAAACATTATTTTGATATATATTTGTAAATATTTAGCGATTTTAACAATATATTTTACGTGCAGGTCTTTGTCCACGACGAAGGGTTCTCGAAAGCCAAATCATCCCCCTTTTAGAATACATTGTACTGTTCGCATTGTCTCTTTCACAAGATACTCTTCAACAATTTCTAAACTGATGCATGCGTCATCATTCACGTTTTCCTCGTCTTTCGCACGAATAATATCGTCAACTTTATCTACAACTTCTACATTATCTTCATCACTCTCATAAAACTATCTGTACACTTCATGATTTTCTTCTCAGAAATTGTCTGGATTGTGAATCTTAATAACTTTTCAAATCCTTCAAGATAGTAATTCCTGGACATGTTTACATACTAACGCACACATACTGTAACAACACTTCGTAGACGTGTCCACAACAGTACCTACCATATCCTGCTGTTGACGCAGCCTAAAACCACGTTATTAAATTCCGAACGTCCAATACCAACGGGGTCTAGGTAGTAGCACCACGTATAAAGCCATGAAATGACTATAGGCAAAAAACAGGTTTTTCCAACAACATATTTTAGGTAGAAAAGTAAAAATCACTTACACAAAATATCAGAATTGTACAAAAATTATAAGATGATAAAAAATAAATATGCGTTGGGATAACTCAGTTACCCCCCTTGGTAGCAGAAAGGTTAACAGAAGGTTAAATAATATGGTGAAGTTTTCACATCAACGTCTCGTCAATATGAAGTTGTCCTTAGCAAAGGAGGAAGTTAAATTCTCTCTGTTGAAACCTAGGAAGACTCGCCCAAAGTAAACGTGCCAGGCCTTATAACTACATGGGCGTCCCAAGAGGTTGCCGAAGAGTAAGAAGGCGGGGAATCCCACGATTGTTTGTGAACGCTTGAGATGTATTTTTATACTAACATTTTCTCTTCGATCGGGAGTTTTTCCGATTGAGAACATTTTCCGAAATACAGCAATTTCATTAATTCCAAAAACGTGCATTCGTGATATGGATACCATTCTTTTTTAAGACGCTTAAAGTACCTGCATATGGAAGGGCTCGTTATTTGATGGAATCATTATTTTCGGTAGTAGGACTGTGTCAAGACACGAAATCAGACACACGTTGACTATGAGCTGTTGACCTAAAAACTTTTCTTGTAAACATATATGCAGGAACAAAATAATAATTCTACAATATTCACGGTGTTTCCGCTCGAATTTTCTGGTCAATTAATATTAACAACACACGATTTGTGTTGTTTTTTCTTCATTCAATGTTTAAAGTGTCCTCAAGTTCACGCGTATCCCAGTAATAATGCAAATTTTGAAATGAAATGAAACACATTAAAGATTGATTCACTTCTCTGCCTATAATGTCTTTGTGTATATAATCTTCCCAACTTATGTTTTCAATTTTAGTGCGCCTGATAAATGAGGTACGGAACTGTTCTGTACTTAATTTGAACAGTTTTATTAGATCCTCTTTTACAAGTTCATAGTGTTCTCGATTACATCACCGCTTTCACCCGCGGCAACCGCCTGCAAATCATAAGGAAGTAGTGACATTAAAAATATTCCCATATGCTTTCTGGAACTTGACCTATTTTACTTGTCTTTCAAAGGGATAAATTAGTCAGGATATCTAATTACTCTTTTCTAAATAGTCTCATATACAATTTTACCATTCAGCGCCGAACCGCCGTGGCGACAACATCGCTCGCTCCGGCCTAGTCAGTGCAGTTACGTAGTGAACTTCATAAGCGTGTAACAGTGAAATACTCGTGTAGTGAAGTGAAGTACAAACAGCGATTATACAGTGCGCCATAAACCAGCAGTAGCTTATCAGTTACAATTAACGGTGAGCCCCTTTCAGCCAGCTGTGACCTAGGTCACAGCATTGCAGGAGCCATGGAAACTCTCTACGGCAGCGAGAGTGCCATGGACAGTGCCAGCAGCCCTGAGATTCAACCACAGCAACAACAGCAAATGTTCGGTGCCCACTCTAACTGCCAAAATCTACAGTTTGCCTTAAATACGCAGAACGGGCAGTTCGTAAATGTTCAAGGTACCGATTGCAGCTCGCAACACCTCATCGGGGCCGGAAACCTCCAGGTTGGTAATCGCAGCTCAGCAAATGACGCAGTTAGCGGCCAAGGAGACATTTCCGACAATAACAGTGAGTCGTTACTAAATATTAACAGTGCTAAAAGATGTCATAACTCAGGCGAAATAGACCTCCCTCCAAATAAGAAACCGTCCACTACAGAATCAACGCAATATAATATACCAGTTGGAAACAGATTTGCTCCGCTAGGGAACCTATCAGACCAAGACAAAAGATTTGAGTTTGCCAATGTCACTTCGCCTCAAGAAGACGAAAATCTAAGAATTCCTCCCATCTTTGTTAATAATATCCATAATATCTCGGAATTCAACAAAGAGATCAAAAACAAACTCACAAACCAATTTACAACAGATTATAATGGCAACAGAATCAAACTCATGTTCAAATTAATAGTAGACTTTAGAAAAGCTATCAAATATCTCATTGAAACCAAGAGACAGTTCCACACTTACAAAGATCCGGCCAATAAAAAATTTTCTGTCGTCTTCAAAAATATTCACCCGACAATCACAGTACAGGAAATAATCGAAGACCTACAACACAATTACCCGTCCATCATAAGTGTAACTAGACTTTATAAAAACAACGTGCCCATCCCAGTAATTGCCGCAGAATTTAATGGTAGTCAAAGTATTGAACAAGTGCTACAAATTAATCAGATCTGTAACATTAGTGTCAAACCAGAGAGAAGAAGAAGACCAAAAGGACCAATACAGTGTATGCGTTGCCTGGACTTTGGACACACGAAGAATAATTGTAACAATTCAATCGCGTGTATTTTCTGTTCAAAGGATCACTACTCTGTTAATTGCCCTCAGAAAGACCTACCTCCGACCTGTAGACATTGCAATGGATCGCACAGAGCTGACCTAAGATCTATAGAATGCCCATATTATAAAAAACTAATAGACTCCCCCTCAAATAACCCAAATTCAGGCAATAATAAAACTAAATCAAGAAACAATCCTCCCCCAAGGCTCACCTCACAAAACTTTCCTAATCTCCCCAATGTTAACAATATTCCAAACTTCACTTTAGCTCCAAACCCTCCACAAAATACAAATCAAAACAACCAACCCAACAATCACCGTTCCACACCACCTCCTTTCATGAATAATTCCAATAATAACTCTTTCATACATTCCATTATTAACTCAATTTCATACTTCTTAGTTAATATCATTAATAATATCATCCCAACAATAGTCAGCAATTTACAGGCATCTCTCTCAGCTTATTTTAGCTACAATAATGCAACATTACCATAAAGATAATATAAATCTACTCAACTGGAATGCCAACAGCATCAACAATAAAAAATTAGAACTAACCTACTTTTTAAAGGATAAACAAATCAATATAGCATGCATAACTGAAACACATCTACACCCAGACAACTCATTTAATATAGGAGGCTATAATGTAGTCAGAACTGACAGATTAAATGCAAACGGAGGTGGGGTATTAATTCTAATAGAAAAAGCTATACCATATATCGAAACCAATCTTCCACATACCCCAGGTCTTGAAACTATAGCAATTAAATTCCCTTTAAATAACAGATTACTAACATTAATAGCTGCTTACAAACCTCCGAAAACAAAAATTCCCGATACTAATATTTCTTTGCTGTTCCAGATGAATTCTCCCACTCTGCTGATTGGAGATCTAAATGCCAAAAATGTCCATTGGGGATGCAGGAATACCAATACTGCAGGGAACCAACTCAGTAAAATAATTACAGACCTCAAACTTCAGCTAATTATACCAGCAGAACCCACTCACTACCCCATAGATCATAACAAACACCCAGATATATTAGACATCGCAATTTCCAACATGCAAACCATTTTTCACTCAGCTCCCTTTTTTGAACTAGACTCAGACCATCTGCCAACCATCATCTCAACTCAACAAATCACTCCCCCACACACACCAACTCTCTCACTCAACACACAAAATATCCATTGGAAAAAATTTAAAAGTATAATTCAAAAACAAACACCCCAATTTAAAATATTAAAAACTCCCGTGGAAGCTATAGCCCTCTTGAACAATATAATAATTGATACAATCAACACTCTTAATAATAATACTCATTCCCACACCATCAAGCATCTCAATAAAAAACTTCCAAAAAACATACAATAATTAACACTAGAAACAAAACAAGAAGACTTTGGTGCATCACAAGAAACCCACAACTTAAGAAAGAGCTAAATTTACTGACCAACATAGTAAAAAAGTCATTAAGGGAACATAAACAAACAGCTTACAATGATTTAATCCAATCTCTAAGCACGAATAACAACACGTTGTGGCAATTCACGAAAAATATCTTAAAAAAGAAAGTAATAATACCCCCACTAACAACTCCAACGGGCAAGAAATTCGTTTCTTATGAAAAGGCTGAAGCATTAGCCGATCACTTCGCCAAATCATTCACTCAGATTACCACCCCACCCCACCCCTTGCATTCAAACATTCTCGAAATAGCAGCAGCACCCAACTATAATGTACCACACAAAATCAACTACATTTCCCCAAATGAAGTTATCAACCTAATTAAGAATTTGCCATTAAAAAAAGCCCCAGGACACGACAAAATAAGTAACACAATTTTAAAAAACTTACCAAATTCTTCAGTTGCATATATTACGAATATTTACAATTCAATAATTAGAACTGGCTATTTTCCCCTTATTTGGAAAAATTCAAATGTAATACACATCCCCAAGCCATTTAAGAATCTCTCCAGCACTGATAACTACAGACCCATAAGCCTCCTTCCCACTATGTCAAAAATCCTAGAAAAATTAATTCTCAAAAGACTAAATTCCCATCTGAACAAAACTCAAACCATTCCAATGCACCAGTTTGGCTTCACTAACAAACTTTCAACATCTCATCAAATATTAAGGATTACGGAGCACATACACACTGCATTTCAAAAAAACTTCATACAATAGTTATCTTTTTAGACATTTCGAAAGCTTTTGACAAAGTATGGCATCCCGGCTTAACATTCAAACTTAAAGAAATAGGTACTCCCAACTATTTAATCAATATCATTAATAGCTTCCTCCAAGATAGAACATTTTCAGTCACAGTTGACAAACACACATCCAACCCCCGCGGAATTACAGCTGGATTGCCTCAAGGTTCACCACTGTCCCCCACTCTTTTCAATATATACACGGCCGACATTCCCATAACATCACATACCCACATCGCCCAATTCGCCGACGACACCGCCATTTTCATGTCCAACTGTTCAAATGATTTAATCTGCAAAGAAATTCAAAAACATCTAAATAAAATTGATGACTGGTCAGTCAAGTGGAAAATCAAACTCAATCCTACAAAATCATCCGCCAAAATATTCTCATTAAGAACATTTTCAACACCAACTCCACTCCAAATAAACAATCACCCAATTCCATGGACTCCACACAATCAATCAGTCAAATACCTAGGGCTGAATCTTGACACCAGACTCAACTGGAAAAATCATATAACAGTAAAAGCACAGCAAGCCAAAACGAAACTAATTCAACTGAAGCCACTTTTAAATCGCAATAGTAAGCTATCATTAAACAACGCCATCACCCTCTATAAATCAATAATCCGACCTCTAATGCTTTATGCATGCCCCATCTGGATCAATGCCTCTAAAACCAACATCAAAAAACTACAGGTCATCCAAAACCACTTCCTCAGACTTGCCACTCATGCACCCTGGTTTATCTCAAACTCTCAACTGCACAAAGAATTGAATCTACCCCCTATAGTTCACCATATTGCGCTCCTATCAAACAATTTCTTCTCCAAAATAAACTCCGTAACCCAAGCAACCCATTACGACTTAGCCACCACCTACCAGCTCCCAACCAGAATAAAAAATAGATACCCATTAGATTCATTCCTCAGCATTTTTTCAGATCTGAATTAATCCCTTAGGTGCTCTGTGAGTTTCCTATTCATGTGTAGTTAGATATAATTTTAGAGATTAGCATTTAAGTTAAATATAAGTCGGAAAAATACATATGATGTAGTATATATAATACTGACCTATGTATATCCATTCATTAATAAATGTATTAAAAAATTTTATATTTAAATACTTTCATTTTCTCTTCCTTATCGAAACCCGTTCTAGCCTCAGTTGCTGCGTTTTATTTTAGCTTCACTCTCCAATTCTAATTTAGTTTTCTGTTCTTTCTCAGTGCACTTCAACATAATCTAAATTTTTTATAGTCAACAATGATCATATGTTCAGTCACTTGGAGATCTAAACTCAAACCACTATTACATTCAATCTGTTTCAAATCTTCCTTATTTATCAATGGGACAAAAAGTGCCATCTTGTTTTATTAAAATTTACACTCAGAAAAGGGAGCAAGGTTGATATTCACTTACCTTAGGCCTGCACAGCGTTTTGTTCTTCCACTAACATCAGGAGCCGCGCGCGAGCAACGCGGGGGCGAATGCGAAAATCAATGAAGGGTGGGGATTAGACTGATTCTAGGAGTGGGGGCCACCAATTAGAATACGCAATTCGAACCATAGCGCTTAAATTGAAAGAGAAATAAGCGAGAACATAACGGTCATATACAGTTCAAGTAATATTGCCTTTTGTATTGTATTGAAAATGTTTGTTGACCGTTTGAAGTGTGAAATATAAAACGACAACCAATTATATATATTTGACTTGGACACCAAGTGTAATAATTGCTTGTAGGGGTGACATTGTAATTCGCTTTGCTACCATTTATCACAAATTAACTTGTTTTTCTAATCAAAAATTAGGATACTGAATTGTTTTCATTTGATGACAGAAAATAACTATTTTTTCATTAACTAGGTTTAATTGTAAAAGACTGTTCTACCAAAATAATCAATACATTTTTTATGTAGAAATGTAAATTCTTGCGCTTCCTGAAAAATGTGTACATTATTTAAAAAATAATTATTTTAAAAAAGTTTCGAATTTAAACATCCGTAACTTTTGAAATTTCCAGTTTCATACGCCAATTTTTTTTCGCGTGAAAATTTAGAGTTTGTATAATATTTTGGGTCAAGAAACTCGAAAATCAATTTTTACATATTTTGGAAATTCAGGATTGAAAAACAACTGCACTCTTGAATTCGGGAGTAAAAACATTGGTATAAAATAAAATGATATGAAGCTCATTGCAAAAAGCCTTTTCTCTTAACTATTTACAACTAGGAGAAACATTTTTTATATTAGAATGGATTTTTGTGTGAGATTTCGATTTTTTCTGATATTCATCCGAAATGCTAAGAAATTTTACTAACTTTTGGTATAAATAAAAATGAGGTCAAAGGTCAAACATGTGCACTAAATATAATTCTTCTAGCTTTTTTTACATCACATTGGAAAAGTCAAAAAACTCGTAGATCAATCGGAAGGAGAAGGGAAGGGAAGCTTTTTTCGGCCAATTTCACGTGGAATTACCCTTTTTTTTTCTGAAATTTTTATTCTCACCTACTATCTTTTATTTTGGTAAAATCATCTTTCATGTCATTTCAGACATATTTTCAAAACCAGAAACATTTCTGATCAAAGAATAACAACCTGTTCATGGCATTTTTTAATAATAATAATAATACTGAATAAAGTCATCTTGAATGATGTAAAGAAACGAAAACGTAATTTGAGCATGGCTTGGATTGACTACCAAAAAGCCTTTGATAGTGTACCACACGATTGGATTTTGAAGACCCTGGAGATCGATCGATTTCATTCTAGACTTATTGAATTTTGCAAGGCTAGCATGAAGTCGTGGAGAACCAGGTTACTAATACAGAGCAGAAAGGAAGCAGTAGAAACCAGAAGTACTCAGATCAACAGGGGTATTTTTCAAGGAGATTCACTATCCCCTCTGCTGTTTTGCATTAGTTTGATCCCACTATCGAGACAGTTGTCGCAAGCTGACTTTGGTTACAAGCTCCACTGTGATGAAAGGTCAGTATCACATTTGTTTTACATGGATGATCTGAAAGTGTTTGCTAAGAATGAAGCGATTCTCTCCCAAATGCTGTCTGTCGTAAATGACTTTAGCAATAACATCTGCATGAAGTTTGGTCTTGACAAATGTGCAAAAATCAATTTAAAAAGAGGCAAACTGAAAACGTCAGAGAGCATTGAAGTTGATATGCACACTGTGATACAAGATCTTGAGCCAGGTAAAACTTACAAATATCTGGGCATTGAAGAATGTGAGACCATCTCGAACAACCCAATGAAAGAGAGAATTCGCAAGGAGTATTACAGAAGAGTGAGACTTGTCCTGCAGTCTGCTCTGAACTCCAGGAATAAAATATCTGCAATTGGTAGTCTGGCGGTGCCTGTAGTTGAGTACAGTTCCGGACTAGTGGACTGGACTGAGCAAGAAATCCGCATCATGGATCGAAAAACCAGAAAACTGCTAACAATGCATCATGTCGCCCACCCTCGAGCTGATGTACATAGACTTTATGTGTCACGTAAGGAAGGAGGAAGAGGCCTCAGACAAACTGAAGCCTCCTGGCACAATGCAATAGTTGGAATGGGAAAATATGTAGTCAGTCATCAAGATGACCCTTTAATGAGGCAGGTCATGAAATCTGACCGAAAAATGGGAAACAGAGGCATTCTTAGTGTAGCAAAAAGCATCGCAAAGAAAACTATGCAAGACACGTCAAATAACACAGACACTGAACTTCTGGTACAACTAAACATGAAATGTGAGACACAAAAAATGTTAAAGAAGAAGTGGAGGGACAAACCCCTCCATGGGCAATATCTAAAAAGAATGGACAAGGTGCAGATCAATAAAGATCAATCATTTATGTGGCTTAAAAGGGGAAGAATGAAGCCAGAATCGGAAGCAGTTCTAGTAGCTGCTCAAGATCAGGCGTTGAGAACACGACATTATGATAAAGCGGTTCTCAAAATTTCCCAAGATGACAAATGCCGAATTTGCCAGGAGCAAGTAGAAACCATTGATCATATTGTCTCAGCTTGTCCAATTCTAGCAAAGACCGAATACTTGAAAAGACACCACAGGGTGTGTAGTTACCTCCACTGGCAGATCTGTACCGCCCTCGAAGTTCCAAACACATGCCCCAAGTGGTACGAACACTCACCAAAACCGGTGACATCGGTTGGATTGTGTACAATATTGTACGACCAACAAATTCAAACGGATCGCACGATAGCAGCAAACAAACTGGATATTGTTATCCGGGATTTGGCGAAAAAATCGTGTCTACTTGTGGATGTTGCTGTGCCTTGCGATCAAAATGTCGTTACCAAGGGGGCAGAGAAACGTCTTAAATACAAGAGTTTGGAAATCGAAATCAGCCGAATGTGGGACGTAAAAGCACAGGTCGTCCCGATAGCTATCGGAGCTCTGGGATTTGTTCCGCAAAATTTGAGTAAGAACTTGTCTAAACTCCCAGGTAATTCAAAGGACTGGGAAGTGCAAGAAATAGCTTTATTTGGAACAGCCCACATTTTGCGCAAAGTATTGTAGAGGCACCGATAGTCCCTAGATCTACTCCTTGGGTAGCTGGTTGCAACCTGGAGAAGATTTTATATTCAGCCGACTCATAATATCTTTAGTCGTGATGTAATGGAATAATAATAATAATGATAATAATAATAATAATAATAATAATAATAATAATAATAATAATTTCTCAGATGCAGAGCTAAATCTTTTGAAGGAGGAAGACAAGAACTAACAAGTGAGGTAGTCCTGGAGCAGCAAGTTAACGAAAATGAAAATGAACGAAAAGTACATGAGAACAAACAACACGTTGTGGTTTCTATCCCCCAACTCGACAACGAAATGGTGGACAAATCTCTTAGAAATATTTATGAGGCTACAAAGCTTCACTACCAAGGAATGTATTTAGATCTAAGACCAAAAATATCAAAACTGAAGTGCAGCACTTATGTCTATGAGATTGTTGGCAAAATGAACCAAATTATTGCCCCAAACATCTCAAAAGCTTCTTCTTTTGAAGATGTAGCCGGATTGGTTCACTGCGCTGCAATTGCTACTTGTGAACACCTAGGTTACAAAGTACGGGTGGGAAAAGGTACTTCTCTTGATAAGAAACCTAATGAAAGACAAAAGCCACCGTCATGGTTGAAAAAAATCGAAAATCAAATTGCCCAAGATAGACGAGATATTCCGCATATTGCTGAATATTTCAGAGACAAACGGGGGATTTCAAAGAAAGTTCGCGCAAGTATTTGCTCAATTCTCAGAAGACTGAAGATAAAAAGAACACAGAAATACCTGGAAAGTAGACTAAAGGTTGAAGACGAGAGATTAAGACAAAGAATAGTAGCTCTAGGGGCAAGAATAAAAAGGTATAACGAAGCTGCGCAACGCAAGAAAGAAAATTCCTTATTCTCTAAGAATCAAAAAGGCTTTTATAGATATCTAGAGTCGAGAGATACCAATGAAAGTGACATAAACCCTCCAAGTGCTTCTGCCATGACGAACTATTGGTCTCAGATTTGGTACACCCCAAAGCAACATTTTGATGAAGCACACTGGATACGACAGGAAGAAGAAGCTTGTCACAATATCATGGAAATGAATGGAGTTGTGATTTCAGCAGAGGATGTAAAAAGATCTATACGAAGAACCCACAATTGGAAAGCTCCAGGAGTAGATGGAATACATAATTTTTGGTAGAAATATCTGACTTGCACTCATGGTATATTGGCGAGTCAATTTCAAAACATTTTGAATGGAACATCTGTGCTGCCAGAATTTTGTACCTTGGGCGTGACATTTATGTTACCGAAAGATGGAAATACGTCTTGTCCCGATAATTATAGACTCATTACATGTCTACCTACAATTTATAAAGTTCTCACCTCCATTATTGCCACCAAACTCGACGAGCATTTGAAAGAAAATCATCTTTTGCAAGACCAGGTTGGTTGTAAGAAAGGATCTCGAGGATGCAAAGAATTATTGATAATAGATAATATTATTTCCAAGCTTGTAATAAAGAAAATGCATAGTTTGTTTGTAGGCTGGATTGATTTCCGAAAGACATTTGATTCCATTCCTCATTCTTGGCTTCTGCGAACTCTTCAACTCTACAAGGTTCACCCCTCTATCATTAAATTTCTTACAACGTGTATGAACAGCTGGCGAACAACACTGCATGTTAGGAGAGGGAAACAGACTAATCCTTTGCGAATTTGTAGAGGCATTTTTCAGGGAGATAGCTTAAGCCTGCTCTGGTTTTGAACCCTTTGAGTAGAATGCTGAATTCCTCCGGCTGTGGATATGCTTTGAAGAACCCCAACCCAAGATCATTTCCCACCAATTATACATGGATTATCTCAAGCTCTATGCTTCAGAAAGCTTCAGCAGCTCTGTTTGTATGGATCTTTGTTTGGAGAAGTGTACTGTTGTTCACGGGAAGAGAGGTCGCGTCCAGAATAGAGAAAATGAACCTCATTTGATGGAGGATTTGAGAATTCAAGAACTCATCAATGGAGATGAATATAAGTATCTCGGCCTCCAGCAGCTCTTAGGAACTGCAGATGAAAAAATTAGAAAACAAGTGGAAAGGAAGGTTCTCTCTCGTGTTGCAAAAATCTGCAAGTCCTCTATTAATTTGAGAATTCGAGAAAATTTACAGGAATGAACACATAAGCTCTTTCTGCAGCATCGCATACATGTGGAGTTGTTAAATGGTCTGAGACATCTTTACAAGCTTTCGATAGAAAAGTCAGAACACTTCTATCAAAATATCGGATGCATCATCCTCGAAGTTCCACCGAAAGGCTACGTCTTTCAAGACATGTTATGTGCCGCCAGCGAGAAAAACAGCTCAGACATTATTTCATCAACAACAAATCCATGACGGCCATCTGCACACAAGACCACGGCTATACACCTCTGTAGCTGCTCCAAGAAAACCCCAATTCAAGTTTTTCTAAATTTGATGATCGAATTGAGCAGTGGAAATCAAAGGATCTCCATGGCAGGTTTGCTGCAGTGCTTCGACGTAACGCCATTGCTATGAAAACATCAGCTGAATGGTTGAGAACCGCTGGGCTTTTTGGCGAGACGGAAGGATTCGTGCTGGCCAATCAAGATCAGGTAGTAACCACTAACAACTACAGGCGATATATCGTGAAAGAGTACATCAGTGACATGTGCCGCCCGTGCAAGAAGGCCACCGAATCTATTCAACACATCTGTAGTGAATGCTCTCAGTTGGCAAAACAGATTATTTACAACGCCGCAATAATGTAGCCAAAATAATTCACCAAGCTCTTGCCAAAAGATCGGACTTGATAAAGGAAAGCCTACCTTATTACAAATATCTACCGGACCAAGTTTTGTCTAATGAGAGAACAAAAATCTTATGGAATACTGCCATTGTTACAGATAAAACAATGAAAGAAAATAAGCTGATATTGTCGTTTTCGACAAAACTACTCACAGGGCAATAATAATTGAAATTGCAGTCCCATTAGATCATAATCTGCTGCCAACAATTGCAGAAAAGAAAAGAAAATACCAGCCACTCTCAGATGAACTGAAAAACCTCTACAAACTAAAAGAGGTAGATATTGTGCCCGTAGTTATTTCATCTAATACGCTTGTTGCTGAAGATTGGATGATTGTGAAAGAGAAACTCCATCTAAATGAGTGGCACTTCAGAACCATGCAGAAGGCCTTGCTGCTGGCAACCAGCAATATTGTGCGTAAGGTTCTCTCTCTTAGTCATTGAAGCGGAACCTGAGTGCACTGGAGCAAGAACTTCTCATCATCTGTCTCGCTATATGTGTTGACGCTCGGTCCTTGAGTTATATATGAAAACTCCGGACGATCGTAAAATTTTGAATAATGAAGATAATAATAATAATAATAATAATAATAATAATAATAATAATAATAAAGCGAAGGAGGCTGCCTTCAGCAGTCAGTGAAAATCACTTGGGGTTTAGTAATGCCGACTGGCGATCGGAGGGCCCCTTGCTGGCCCCTGCGGGGGGATGCCCCGAGGCTACTGTAGGTCGAAGTAACGGATGGCAGGAAACAACCCAAAGGCTAAGTGTGATCTGTGAACTCGAACTTGCTACCTGCGAATCTTCACTTGAAACCAATAAGCAAAAAGGATAAAACAAGCAATGTAATGAACCTTAACGTGCCTTGATCTACCAACGTACCATACCTGCTCAGAAACCGATCTAATGTCACCTTGTCGACATCTGGCCATCCCACGGATGTTAGTCCCAGGGACCCAGAGCCGGCAGTAGCTCGAAGCCATCGTCAGAGATGGACCCGGGATGAATTAATGGAGGTGATGTGGTGCTTTTACTATGCAAAAGCGAAAAATGGGGGCTCAGAAATAGAAGTTTTTAAGATATGGAGAGAGCGGAACCCAGATATCAGATCTACCCTAGACTCAAAGAAGCTTGCCAGTCAACGACGATACATACTCAGCAGTGGAAAATACATAGCAGAACAACTTGAAGACATCCAGAGACACGCGGAGTATGTTCTTCGATCAAACTATCCACATGACGAACATTTAGAACCATCTAATATCCCTGAAAACGATAGTCCCCTTGAAGGTTCATCTCTTCCAAATGAAACATCCGTCAGTGGTGAAAATTCATCTGGCCATGAGTCACACGATAAGGACATGATGCGGGACCTCGTCCGACGCGAGATAGAACGAGTTGGTCTACTTCCATTCGAATCTCGTGCACTGTTGAGGAGAATTTACGAAAATGCTAAAGCTAAGAGAGTGATAGAAACAGCGAATTCTGCCTTAAATGAGGTTGTACAGACCTCAAGTAGAGATCTAGATATTACTGAAATCAATCACATCGTGTATGCAACTGGATATCTAGTATCTCAGATAATCTTGAGGCCAGCCAAGAACACCAATGGCCGACAGCCAGACAGATAAACGCCCCGTACTTCCATGTGCGAAAAGAATTATGAAACGGATAGCCGACACACGGCGTGAAATATCACTCCTAGCCGAGGCATCTTCTAAGTCAACCCACACGTATAAAGTTCAACAAAAAATACTCAATGTTGAACAAAAATACCTCATTGGCAATGACACAACAAGGCGAATGGTAGTTGAAAAGCTAAAAGAGAAAATCCAAGCATGGGCTCAAGGAATAAGACGGTACAAACGTAGAGAAGATTTCCGTGTACAGAAACGGTTGTTTGAAACAGACGCGAAGAGATTCTATCGCAGTCTGACTCAAAAACCGAATGGCAATGTTGCCCCTCCATCAAAAGATGACGTCGAAACATGTTGGGCAGGAATCTGGCAGGAAACCAGATCCTACAACAAAGACGCATCGGGCCCCAATCTGAAGTTGATGCTGCCAATGGACTCGTGGAAACAGTGGAACATGTTCAAGGATTCGAAAGAGGACCTATGCCAAACAATTAAGAACATGGAAAACTGGAAATCCCCTGGGGTTGATGAGATCCAGATTTATTGGATTAAGAAATTAATAGCACTACATTCTCATCTAGCAAAGGCCGTTGATAAAATTTTAGAAAACCCTAAGGAACTCCCCGGATGGCTCACTCGCGGCATCATGTATTTGCTACACAAAACGGACCTTACTTTGTGACACGTAAGGAAGGAGGAAGAGACCTGAGACAAATTGAAACCTCCTGGCACAATGCAATAACCGGGATAGGGAAGTATGTAGTCAGCCATCAAGATAACCCACTAATGAGGCAGGTCATGAAGTCTTCTGACCGAAGAATGGGAAACAGAGGCATTGTAAGTGTAGCAAGAAGCATTGCGAACGAGACTATGCAAGACACACAGAATGACAGAGGCACTGAACTTCTGATGCTACTTAACATGAAATGTGAGACACAAAAATGTTAAAGAAATCGTGGAGAGACAAACCACTCCACGGACAATATTTGAAACGAATGGACAAGGTGCAGGTCAATAAAGATCAATCATTTATGTGGCTTAAAAGGGGAATAATGAAGCCAGAATCGGAAGCACTTGTAATAGCTGCACAAGATCAGGCCTTGAGAACACATTATGATAAAACGGTTCTCAAAATATCCCAAGATGATAAATGCCGCATTTGCCAGGAACACGTAGAAACCTTTGATCATATTTTCTCAGCTTGTCCAATCCTAGCAAGGACCGAATACTTGAAAGGATACGACAGGGTGTGTACCTACCTCCACTGGCAGATCTGTACCACCCTCGAAGTTTCAAACACATGCCCCAAGTGGTACGAACACTCACCGAAACCGGTGACGTCTGTTGGATTGTGTACGATATTGAACGACAAACAAATTCAAACGCAGCGCACGATAGCAGCAAGCAAACCGGATATTGTTAACCGGGATTTTGAGAAAAAATCGTGTCTTCCTGTAGATTTGGCTGTGCCTTGCGATCAAAACGTCGTTACCAAGGAGGCAGAGAAACGTCTTAAATACAAGAGTTTGGAAATCGAGATCAGCCGAATGTGGGCGTAAAAGCACAGGTCGTCCCGATAGCTATCGGAGCTCTGGGATTTGTTCCGCAAAATTTGTGTAAGAACTTGGCTAAACTTCCAGGTCATTCAAAGGACTGGGAAATGCAAGAAATTGCTTTATTTGGCACAGCTCACATTTTGCGCAAAATATTGTAGAGCCACTGACAGTGCCTCTAGAATACTTTGCGCAAAATGTGAGCCTAAGGAGCCTAGATTTGCTCCATAGTTAGCTGGTGGCAACCTGGAGTAGATTTTATATTCAGCAGACTCGTAACATCTGTAGTCGTGATATGGAGGAATAATAATAATAATAATAATAATAATAATAATAATAATAATAATAATCAACCTGACATTGTTCTATTCAATAAGGAAAGCAGGCAAGTCGACATTATCGATGTCTCAATTCCAAACACATCCAATCTTCAGTTGAAATACACAGAAAAGACTAAGTATGTGGATCTCTCAGAATCTATCATTCAACAATGGAATGTTTGCAAAGTGAGAATCATTCCAATTATACTATCAAGTACTGGAGCCATCCCGAAGACCATGCATCAAAGTTTTAAGGAATTACATCTTCCTGAAAACTTATGGAAGCTTATACAGAAGGTTACTATCATCTCAACGGGCAGAATCGTCAGAAAATTTGTAGGAAATCAACGTGAATAATTAGATTCAAAAATATAACCATAATTTGTATTGCGATTATGTCAATTGTACAATTTATGTAGTCACCTTAGAGATACGAGATAATAAAATAATAATAATAATAATAATAATAATAATAATAATAATAATAATAATAATGGGTCAAGGGAATAGGAGAGGTAGCACCTTCGTTCGGAGTCAACTCAACATTAGACCCCATCATTTGCAGGGAGAAGCTGAGAAATACCTGCAAGATCGTAGCCTCTGATGACGCTACATCTAAGACCGTCCGTGCGTGATGAATACCCGCGCTCTACACGACGTGACGCTCTCAGCGCAAAACCTCATGGATCTAGAGGAGGAAGCTTCGAAAATAAATTACCAATCTGAAAGTATGACGACCATGCTTAACGGAAGATGAGTGGAAGATGAAAAGTCTCGAATTTCAGGATATGGCACATCCTGATTTCAAAATACTGCCTTGCCTTGGCACACGTGGTTCTGCTAAGGATGATCATAAATTTCCCTATCATCACGTGGGAACTGTCACGGAAACTAGATACAATAAACTCTTTTACCGTACCGCAAACCGAGGGAATAGTCTGAGAACGAATCAGAGTTCAGTGGCAATCCAGTCTATCGCTGATTTACAAAACGCTAGAGGAAATAGTACTTTCCTTCTTCCAATGTGTTTCATAGGAATATTCTGTTCCAGTGATCACAGGAAGAAGACGTACACAACAACGCATGAGACAACCAAAAGCAATAAATATATGTACTGTACGCAACATATATTTCATAAGAACAGATCCATTTTTACTTTCCCGTATACGTACGTATACACGGAGTGATATACGTAGTATAGAGAAAGTTATGTAATGCTGCGCGAAAAAATGGCCAATTTTCGCCAGAAAAAAATTCATTGCCGGGTCGTGAAAACAAAGAAGTGGATAAAACCAGTTGCTAAATTAAGAAAAAAAATCCCCTCACACGTGGTGTAGCCAGAAACCCTGTTTTCTAGGTTGTTGATACCGAAAACCCAATTGAAAGGAAAACGTCCGTCTGTCGGTCTGTCCGTCTGTCTGTCTGTCTGTCTGTCCGTCTGTGAACACTGCTAGAGCCTAAACCATACGTACGATTTCTTCCAAAATGGATATTCCACCGTAGATCTGATTCTAGTCGAAGCTTTGAGATTTTGAAAAAGATTCTTCAAAATTTGGGGGTACTTTATATGAAGATGAGTGAGCCCGCTAGTGATTTTCAAACTTTTCTCAAAAACGGCTCGAAATTTTTTCTTTAAATTTCTTGTATGAATAGAGTAAAATACACTTATTAACATGGCATAGGTCCGATTTTCACGGATAACTCTGAATTTTCGAAAATTGTGAAAGTTTGAATTTTTTCGGCGACTTTCTCCAACTACAAAATTGAAGATAGATATTTTTTCTTCAAAAAAATTTGTTCTCCAAAGTGAGTTCTATCATTAAGGTCATCCACATTTTTTTTTAAATTTTAGTATTTTTCGCGCAATATTGCCTGCAATATGTGCAATTTTAAAAAATTACAAAAACAAGATTTTCTCAAAAACGGCTCCAAATATTTTCTTTAAACTTTTGGTAGGGATAGTGGTAAATGTACTCTATCAGATGACATAAAATCCATACTGGTCTATCGGTTGTTTTTTTTTTAAATTACAAAAATGTAAATTTTTTCCTAGTCTCTCACGTCGATAATATTTACACTATCGGCGATTTTTTCACATTATTATATTTACGAGTATATGTGCTTTAAATAATGTCAAGTAAAGTTTCTCGAAAACACAACCGTTTTCTGTGAAAAGTAGTTCAAATTTCGGCATTTTCAGAAAAGCTCAAACACCATTTTCTCGTATATGGCTGCAAATGTTTTCTTCAAACTTTTGTAACGGATAGTGCTAAACACACTCTTTAGTATAGCGTAAAGTTTATTTTGAGTTTTTTTTTTGTTTTTTCAAAAATGACATAATTGTAATTTTTTTGAAAGATCTCTCACATCTTTAATATGCACATTACCAGCAATTTGTAGACATTATTATATTTGTAAGTGTAAGTGCTTCAAATAACTTCAAAGAAAGTATTTTGCAAACTCAATTATTTTCTGTGAAAATGAGCTTCAAATTTTGCACTTTTAGCAGCGCTAAAACGCCATTTTCTTTTAAACGGCACATAATTTTTAAAAGAAAATTGTCATTTATGACTAGGTTTTTGTGTTCTTTAATATTCTAAAATTAATATTTCCGTTCTACCAATAGGAAACCGAAATATTAAGAAAAAGACAATAGCATATTATGCAATTAGTTTATAACATTGTCCTTTTTTTACACGAATAAGAAGATATTAACGAACGAACGACGTTAGAAGTGAGTTCTGTAATGTCTTCTTACGAGTGCAAAAAAGTAACATTATAAACGTTTTGCATATACTATTTTTTGTATAACAGTATTATAAGAATTTAAGGAAGCGAAATTAATTGTGTTAAGTTGTAATTCGTAGTTGTCGTAGATATCAAATTCATGTTTTGTCATGAATGCTACCTACGCAACTAATTTGTTTACAAATGGAAAAGTTTCGCAATAGTTTGAAAGTCGTGATTCAAACATAATGGATTTGCCTAGAGAAATTGTGGAAGAATCTGCAAAAGCAGAAAATACTATGATACCGAAAAAGTCTTGCAAACTTTATGAGAAAAAGTACTTAAAGTTTAGGAAATGGATGGTTAAAAAATATGCAAATTTATTATGCAGAGCTGCTGTTGTTTCGTATCTATCGGAGCAGTTTGGTTAAGTTAGTATAATGCACATGCTTGAATAAAGATGTTTGTTAATTTAATGCATGCTTATTTAAGCATTAAGTTCACAGCATGTAAAGCGTTGACACTATGGTCCACTTATTTCAAATTAAAGGAAATGCTGAAGATCAAAGAGAATATTGATATTGGAACTTTTCATAAAGTAAGTTTACTTATGAAACAGGAAAATGTTGGGTATCAACCTATAAAGGCAATGGTATTTTCCCAAGAAGATGTAAACACATTTCTTACAAAAGCTGATGATGAAACTTTTCTTTTAATGAAGGTATAATAATGACAGTGGCAATAATAGTTAAGTTTTATTTATTAACTGGTGTATTGTATTAATAACTGGTATGATTTTCAGGTTATTGCTTTTTTGGGCATATTTGGTGCTTGTAGACGTGTCGAATTGTACAATTTGTGCATCAACGATGTGAAAGAAGAAGGTTCTGTTTTGATAGTAAACATTAAAGCGACAAAAATGACAAGCCCGGAATATTTACTATCGTATCCAGTGAAGAATTTAATTATGTTGAAGTCTGTAAAAAATACATTTCCTGAAGACCCTTACATGTTAAACACAAAAATCTTTTTTGTTTTACAATCATGGCAAATCAGCTGCAATCCAATTGGTATCAATACATTTCCGAAAATACCAAAAAATATTGCAATTTTTTTTAAATTACCAAATGCATAAAAGTACCCTGGTCATTCGTTTAGGAGAACATCCGCGACGTTTCTTGCTGATAATGGTGGTGATACCACTACACTTAAACGTCATGGAGGATGGCAGACTACAAGGTAATATAACAAGATATTGGTTAGTGCAAAAAGCAAAGAAAAAACAAGCATTTTAGATATAAATGCTTGTTCTGGAGTGTCACTGAACAATTTATCAAAATTTTACACTTAATGTACATGTTCACAAGAATTAATTTGATGTTTTTTTGTTGTTCTTATTATGTTGTTCTTGTTATATTACCAAATAAAAACAAAATATAATTTTAAAGGAGTAATAAATTAATAAATCAGTTTTTAAAAGTAATAATAACGTATTTGATTTTACTGCGAACACTGCAATTTATTTATATGATACCACTGCCTTCTTTAAACTCCATAACTGAAAATATAAGGGCCGTGACTATTACATCAGTGATGGCTCATATTTCGTGCTGAAATGGTAATGCGTAATTATTCGTGCAATATGTCATATTATGAACGATTTTGTTGATGTAAAAGGGTTGTTTATAATGCTGGTATACAAAAAAATGTACTTTTGGCGGTGATAGATGGGGCAAGAAAGAGTATGTGGAATAGAAAACCAACATGGGAAAGTCTGTGCCATTCTGTAGCACCACTAGTTTTGAACCTGAAACAAATGCTGTCATTATCTTAAAAACGTAAACAAATTTTTTACAGAGATAAAAAAGGTAAACAAGCTGATGGCGATAAATATCTGTGATTGGTTTAATTAGAATATATCCTTGCTTAGCATTGGCTACTTACGACACGGACAGACATGAGTGAAATAGTCAAAATAATAAAAAGATGTTCTTAATTCCCAGGCTCAGGGCATAAGGTCTGCTACAATCTGCCCAACCACATCCGTATTTACAAGAGTGAGTTTTGAAATATGAATGTGGACAAGAAAAAGTACTAAGAATGCCGGCAAGCAATTTTCGTAGGCGGCAAGCAGTGGGCTCACTATGAAAGCTTTCCGGGCGCCTGTGGACACGAACGAGCCACGACACATACGAGACCCAATTACACATTTCGTTTAGTACGCGCAAACCTTACTGTCCGTCAGGGCCTTCGCGAAGTGGCGAATTCGTCTCAAGTGGAAGTGTTCCCCTCCTGTCCTTCTTCTTACGGTAAGGACGACACGTACTTAGCGGACATGAAATAGCTATAACATTTTGTTATCAACCGGTGATGTTTTCTACATTCTGTTTGAAAGATGTATTTAGCAGCGCGAAATTTGAAACAAATAAATGAAGATACTTGGTGTTCCAAAGAAAGAGACACGAAAACATTTTGTAATGAAAGAAGGAAAATAGTGATTATAAATAAATTAATTTTTAATCTTTGAGACTTACTGAAATCTATAGTTAATTTGATACTGTACATTTATTTTTATATTGCATTTACTGATTATTTCAAGTATTAAATAAATTTTAAATTATCATGATATACAAAAAAATTGCCGTTATATAATATGCTGTTATGCGAGATAAAACGTTGATAAAAGGGTTGCCAGTTATTTGGGTAAGAGAAATATTGAAAAAACATTCGTTTGTCATTTATTCATCATTCAGGGAGACAGCAGTTTGCTTGTCCGTCCATCAGTCTGTTCGTCTAAGGAAAATATTGTCTAAAATGTACGTCTACCCGCTCGTCTGTAGGTCTGCTTTCGTTCTGCCCGTCCGTCTATGCGTCCAACTGTCCATCTGTCTATCCATCTGTCAGTCGTCTGTCCGTACATCTGCCAGTCCTTCATCCTTGCATATGTCCGTCTGTCCGCCTCTCTAGTTTTCCGGTTTTCAAAAACACAAGTCAGCGGATTTAAACTAACTGTTTAATTATTTAAATACCACGCACCTTTATTAAGATGGCACACAAAATTATTCAATTTATTATTATGAGGCAGAGAAGCCCGTGCCCCGTTTCCCTGTTGATTGTCTCGATCTGCCCCCCTCCGCCCGAAATAACATGTCATGAAGCGGACGATGCATTCACTATGTCTCGGCGGCGCCGCTCCTTTCCACAGCGTTGGCGCGGACGTTGTACCCGGCTTGTGCAAGCGAAGGACGTGAAAGGAGGCGGATGGGTCGGAGAGATTACATCGACGCTCAGATTTTCGCCGGGAACGACAGACGCGAACATGGAAAGATGTGTCAAACAACAGGCACTTCAATGCCGGTGTTGCAGGTGCACGGCTACCCCCTTAATTGGCGCTAATGAGGACATTTCGACACTTTTAACTAGCGATATAACCTTCTTCCCACAGTCCTTAAGGATCGACTTAAATGGGAATAAACAGAGGAACTAAAGGCCATGACTCTCAACGTTTTTGTAGTTAACATAAAAGAGTGAGTATTTATGTACAAAGCAAGTACTGGGTCACACCACTGATTTCCGAATATTGGTAAGAGTTTCACAGAATTGAGACTCGTCAACATCATTTAACATTCTTATTTAACTTTTTAATAACAAGTCCAATGTGAGAATGGAAGTGGCATTTCCTCTTGAGGTTTATTCTACTGTACTGGTGGCTGACAGAATTCAGTTTTATAGGTGTTTTTAAATACTGAGCCACAGACTGATCGAATTATAATTATACAAATTGCTTATTCAATTGCATTCTGAACCATATTTTTAATTTGTGTATTTGGTACATAGCTTTGTGGGATTTATTACATTGTAAAATTCAGTCTAGAGTCCTTGGAGTATAATGTCCTAGATTTGAATGTCTTGATTTGTATCAGACAAGAAACATCGATCAACTTCTATGTTCTACTTTCCCATGCTTTCTGCTCCGCATCAGACTACAGATAATTATACATTTTCACTTTCTCACGTACGATTCCGCAACAAGAATTTTAAGAGTTGTTTGTGATGTCTTGAGCATTACGTGACTAATAAATTTTGAAGGAATTGGAAATGTTCGATTTCACAGATGTCTCCTGTGAGGATGAAATTGCCTTGGGCTATACAGAATGATTCAGAATCAATGTTGGAGACTTCCACGGAATATTGAAGGGTCGGAAATGATCACTTTTTGTCAATAAACATGTGTTTATAATGTGACTTTTGTCCATGATTGTCAGGCCATATGTACAGATGTTCGGCGGTTACGTGTAATCTTCTTGGCTGCGTCAGAACATGAACATCTTTTCTTAAGGAGTAGCCAGAAATTCAGAGAGATATGTTACATCAGTCCGTCATATGAAATTTGTCACTACGTATTCACTGGCAAAAAGTTGTTATTCTCGAACCTTCTAGAAGTTTGTAACATTTGTTCATGATGTAACTGTGACGGTCGGGAGGAAGGTGACAAGGGCGATTCTGGTAAGAAAGTATCGGAGGAAGGGCAATCGGTAGATGGAGCTCGGTGAGAAAGTCCGGCAGAAACGAGTGGCTCTCGAGGCAGTTGTGTAGTCGAGTTGGAAATCGCGACATGAGTGTTGCGGGAACGCGGATAGTTTCGACATGTTACATAGCCTGTCTATAACTCATAATAAAATGAGAACTATATCTTCTGTGCAAGCGTGGGTGAAGAGGATTAGGAACTTCAGCCCTTGTGATTAGTGTCGCAGGAAGGGAGTGACCGTGCGCGTCTTCAAGGGCGCACATTGCTGTTACGACTCTTGGGTCCCGCTGTGCTCACGTCACCATGAAGTGGGGAACGCAGGACAGCATCCTGGGGCCACACCGCAAATCCGGACCACGAGTTTCGTAGGGAGACACGCGTGCTGCATCTCGGACCCCTCGCATCTGAAGAACGGAAGCGGTTAGAGGTTCGTGCATTCAGAGCCAGGGCCGAGGTCAGAGGTCGGTCATTACCCCATTTTTCTCAAATACTAGGTCTAACACGATTCATCAGACCGGGAACTACACTATACCTAAAATAGTTTAGTGATAAAAGGTGACATAATTGAGTGTATCGTAAAATCCTCAATTTATGCGCTGTGTCCTTCTTTCTGTTGATGAGAATGTAAATAATTGATACTGAATGACGCATGTTTCCTCTGAGAAAATTTCTTTTGTGAGAATGTTCAAAGGAAAGTGAATAGTCCAAGGAAAAACGAGTTGTAAAGAGTACGTAACTCCTATTATTCAGTAATATAATCAGAATATTTAATCCCTTTTTATAAAGTGGAAGAAATTTAAATTACATCTGCTATGAAGTGCTTACGATTAGTCTGGCGATTTTTCATTTGTCGGCAAAGGAATCAATGACTCAGGAATCCTTGATGTTTAGTCGAGTTCTTGGACATTTGTGACTTTGTTTTTATTCGGTCAATAAAATTTTGGTAAAGCACAATGTATGTAGCTTAATTTTGGCGTTCTTATGTCTGTATAGCTTTAAACAAGAAATTTGTGAGTGAGATATCAGATCGATTGGGTCACCCTCCGTCCTCAATTGTACTTCGGAGAATCTTATAAACGCCCATCAGTTTTTACAGGTCGGTGATTTATTCACGGAAGTGACTAGTAACAGGAACATCAAATGCCGCAGATGGACGCACGCTTCACCTGCCTCCGTTGCTGTTTGGAAGAACTTTTTTGGTTATCTCTGATATCTTTCTAAATCCAGAATATATTCTAAGTTACATGAGAACTTATTCGGACACGACTTTTAATCTTAGGAGTGTTACATAATTAATTGGAAGGTAGAATTTCCTCCACTGCCATTTGACGTGTGTGAATCAATTAATTAAGACTGCAACGGAAGACATAGTCATAATTATTACTTGTGCCATGTAGTGTAACTTGAGTGTCTTTCCTCGTGCAGGTAGCCCTGAGCAAACGTGTTACAGAACATGGAATACCGGTTCTGCGCGCCCGGTGTTGGACCACGTGCTGGTGCCGGTTGACCGGAAGTTGGTGGAGGAGGCGCGGATCGCCTCGGGAGCCGCACGCGTTGGCTCTTTCGCGGCCGACGGCGCCTCCGCGCGATAGCAATCCCCAGAGAAACCTCTTTCCGCCCCGCAATCAACACGCTTGCTCGGGTGCGCATCTCCTGCGCATATCGCTTCTTGGCTGCTACAAGAGAAACCTGCTTCACGACGGCTAGTAGGTGCTTCCTCCGTCGTTCGATGTGTCATTTAGTAACCATGGGAGATACCAAGCAGATTCGAAGAGAATGTGCGAAAAGGAGAATTTGAGCATGTGATATTCAAAGTTTTATATTCTTGTTCTGTCGAGTAGCGTTAACATTCTTTTAGTAATCAAAACGTGGTGAACAATAGGCAGATGTCTTGATTTTAATCAAATAGAACAGTTAGTCAATAGTATCAGTTTTTATTTATTTTATTGTAAACGGCTAGCAGTACTTTCAGTAAACGCTTAGGCCTACTCAAGTATATTAGAAGTTTTTATTTTCGAAATAACGTTCATTCGTTCTTTGAGGTTGGACAATCTCTTGCTGATTACAGTGTAAGGTATCAGACGTTTTTTATTTTCGTTGAGTATGCTTATATTTGTGAACGTTTTCCTTGACTAGCCTTATTATTATTAAGACACATAACTTCCTTTAGTTTGGAAAGCAGTTTATAATAACATTGATGGTGATTTTAGACTAAGTGCAATATTCTTATTATTGTTATTATTATTGTCAATCAGAATGCAAGGGCTATTGCAGCGACTGCATTGCCTTGTGGAATTTCCATCCACCGCTGCTCTCATGATCTGTGCCTCTCCTCCCCGCGCCTCAAGATTCACCGCGAACATTTTTCGGCGTCATTATGGGCTAGTGGTTTGTCACCAATCATCTGCTTCATAAAGAACTCAGCTAGAACCCATTGAACATCACATACCTAGCCACTAACGTCTACCATTATTTCCCCCAAATCCTCTCCCTTGCAACCTTCAGACTCGCAATAAATCCTACCACACCAGAATAAAAAAACAGATATCCCT
This sequence comes from Acheta domesticus, assembly GCA_031308135.1. Lineage (NCBI taxonomy): Eukaryota > Metazoa > Arthropoda > Insecta > Orthoptera > Gryllidae > Acheta > Acheta domesticus. Next base: position 190,578,954 of record JAHLJT010009436.1, on the reverse strand, counting down.
ATACACACATTTCTGAAAACCTTCCTCCGAATTCGAACCGAATAAAGGACCCAAAAGGGCATCCTCACCCTTATGTTAGATTTAAGATTTAGAAGTAAGTTTTTATATGTAAGTTTAGCACTAAGTTCCTTCAAACATATGTAAAGTATAAAATATACTGAACTATGTACAACGCACATAAATCAATAAAAAAATTGACTGAAGTGTTCGCGCCAAAGGCGTGTAATGATGTCACTCACACTAGTTAATTCGCAACGACACACTCCAATGCTAACTCGCACTAGCACTAGCCCACACAGGTCAAGTGGCGATCGCACTGTAGCACAATTTATATAGTAAGATTCAATGTCAACTTCAAATTAATTTGGAAGAACCCTTCAACTGGACAGTGAACCCCGAAAGCGAGAGGCATTCAACTTGCCATTCACTCGATCACTCGCCTCACCGATCTCGCAGGGAGTCATACAACACGCTCTCCCTACCTTTACATTGCACCTTGTGTACTTTCTCAAGTACTTCAAGAGATGATAATGAATGCTTCTCGGTGCTATAAAAAACTCGATTACTGACTAGCGTTCAAGGAATGTCCTTCAAATGTTCAGCCGCAAGATGATGTCCGGGCAAGTCTCACACGTGGCGATGAGTTTTCCTTAATGTGGTTTGATATACGGTGTGCGTAGAAGCCGAGAAACCATTACTGTAAGAATCCATTTTCCCTCCACGATTTAATATATTTTATTATCACATGATCTGATTGTCTATAATTAATGGAACCTTTATTTATGCAATGAAGAATAGACAATCAATAAAAACTTATTCCTCCACGTTTTTCTGTGCTTGATTTAGGCGACATGAATCATGGCGAATGATCGGTGCAACACACGGCAGATTTCAGTGATATTCTCTTATCGTTATTTCTACCATGGGCCGCCCAAAATTATAGAGTTGATCGAATTAAAACTACATAAATTTGATTATGTGTTTTGCCCTTCTCTTGTCTTAGCGGACGGAACCAAAATGTGATTGTATATTGCAAGTGTGTAATACGCCTTGGTTAGAACAAATTTAATTTATAGTTTATTTTCCTTATAATATTATTAAATTATTTTCATAATTAATGTATTGGTTATTATCCGAATCATTGTCCAAAGGTAGTATTTAAACTACTCACTACATTTCTGTGGTCATCTGGGGAACCGTTATT